>PVKN010007374.1:0-26777 GCA_004027915.1 Capromys pilorides | reverse complement strand
CTTGCCCATTTCCATCTGACCAATTTGTGGGGGCCACCACATGAGTCACTCAGCTTTTCCCCACACAGCATGTGCCCTGGCCCACGGGGTACCCAAGAAGACCATGGTGGGGGCCCTCAGTGCTCAAGAGGAGCATGAATTAGCCAGGGGTGGGCTGAAGCTGGGGTTGCCTTCCAGCACTGCTTGCTTGCATTTATGTAGTGCCCTTCCTTGCTCAACTGTGTTTGGCCAATGGCCCATGAAAGATCTGGGGACTTGGGGACTTGGATACTAGGAAGGAGCTGATGGGCATTGCTGAGCATGGGCAGAGTCTGGTCTGTAGAATCTCTTTTCTCCCCAGACCAAGCCCACCACGGACCTCATAGCTGTAGGTAGAAACCTAGAGCTCTTTGAGGAGCTATTCAAGCACAAATGAAGGTGGAATAGGAGAGGAAATTGGCTTTGCCTAGCTCTTCAAAGGCTTTTCAGGATACCGCTAATGGGAAAGAGTCTGCCTTACCTTGGGGCCATTGTGTAACTCATTAGTACAGCTTGTGGCTTAGCATGTTTGAAGCTGTGGGTTTCATCTCTTCTCTCTCTCAAAAAAAAAGTGCCTTATAAATCTGGCTCTTGGCTACAAAGCCATGAACCCTTCTTGCTTGGTCCCAAGTGTCTTGCTGGGATATACAAGTATTAGACCCAGTCTCATGGGTATGGCTGGCACTAGGAGCCCCATACCCTTTGGGACAGTCACCTAGGCTGCCCATGCAGACCCATGTGATGCTCTGCCTGCCTCACAGGGTGGCCACAATGACAACACTGTCATCCAGCCCCTCAACTTGTGGCATAGTACTTTTGGCTCTTCCTCTGTGCCTTTGCTGCTGCATCTATCTGGAACATAGCCCCCCTCATTCACTCTGGCTACTCCTGCTGGCACTTAAATCTCACCGCATTTCACGGGTTGTTCTTTCCTGATGGGAACATGTGCTCCAGGCCGCCATGAAATCAGAGGGTATGCTCGTTTTCCCATCACAGATGAGAGAGGCTTGTGGTGCTGCACACGACCTGCTGTCTATGTACCCGTATCCCGTAGAGAAGGTAGCAGTGACTGAAGACAGCCCTCTGGGTGGTTTTGGCCTGCAGCCTGCATTCAGACTTCTTCTTGAGACAGGGCTGGCTGGGCAGGTATGATGTCTAGGCCACTCTATGAAAGCAGCAGTTGCTGGTGGGACTCTCAGTGTGATCTGAAGAGAGCTGGCCTGCCTAGCTGATTTGAGGGTTCTTCAGGGTCCAGCTAATGGGAAAAAGGCTGTCTTACCTTGGGGCTGTTGGGAAGTTGTATGGCTTGCCTGGGGAGGGTGGCAGCTCTGGAGGTCTGAGACTTTTGACATAGCACTTCCTGACCATGCCCAACTACCACCAGCAGAGCCTATCTACACACATATCAGAGGAGGAAATAACATGTCCACTCAAATCTGGAATTATAATGCCCTCATTGTATGCAGAAAATATGACAGAACATCACACATTGTTTACATAAGAAAATTCTCGTAGGGCAAGAAAATTAATGAAGATGTCTTTCAATGAATGAGAAGGCAGGAATGAGCCAGTCACAAAAGAGGAAATACAGTTAATAAACATTTGGCTAAAATGAACTCGATTTTATTAATTATCAAAGAAGTACAAGTTAAAAACAGCATGAGAGATAAGAACTACCCCCCTTTCCCCATGTGAAGATGCGGAGTCTAAGAATAAGCTGTCCTGGGATGAAACTCTTGCCGCTTTCTGGGAAGCCCTCACCCTTTCTATAGCTATCCCTCCTCTGAGGAGGAACTAAACTGATATAGACCTCATATCGTACCCTCCTAATGGTGTCCAGGAAGCAGAGACTCAAGAGCCCCAAATGTCCCATCGCTGGAGAAAGCCATTCAGAAGCAGTGGACAGACACTATGCTGTGTGCTCTAGAGCTGAAGCCATAGGACAGAGCAGAGAACATAAAGTGTTGCAAAAGATCTGGAACTAGTGGCCTCAGATACGACTGGGACTAGGAAGTCTCTCAGCAGTGTGGCGACAGATAGGGAATCCCCTCTTCTTGCAGTTTCCTAAGTAAGATGGCCTTTATATTTGCCTAAGACAAGAAGGAACCAGTTAGGGCTTGGTTCACCTGCACCTTGCTTTCCATACCATATTGGTACCACTGGGCCTATGCCCAAGTGGCTGGAGCCACCCATTTATGTGGCTAGCTTCTAGGTCTCCATCTTCCTCTGGCACTTCAAACCCTAGCCTAGTGGGTGCGTATAAAACCTGAGTGGGTCCCCAGCACCAGTAGGAAGATTTGACTTTGCGCTGAGCATGAGAGAATTGGACTCCAGTGGGTTTTAGGGTGTGCCCAGGATCATGGTCTCCATTCTGTCTCCTCTGTGGCTACTTCTTGGGTCCTTTGCTCAATTAGGCTCATGGTGGGGGCTCAGACTTTCATTATGTCCTGGCTGGCAGGGCCTGTCAGAGCTGTAGGAACAGTTCCATGATACAGAACACCATGGTAATGCTGGCCATAGTAACCAAAGTCTGCTATCACAGCTTCCAAACCCTGACACACCCACAGCTGCCTTTCTTGACTGGACTTTACTGCCTTTGGTGTCTCATCCCTCTTTTCCTTTCCCACTCAGAAGCAGTCACCAGATACCTGCTGCATGTGCCACACTGTCCAGTCCACATCCATCCATCCATCCATCCATTTGTTCATGTATCAGTGGCTTGACTTACATTCCTACATTTTCCCCAAATATGTATGCACAATATGTTCCCCAAACTCCCAACTTTGAGATGCCCATGGAGACCACTTAGTTCCATGCCTATATCACCTCCCATGACTACTTCTAAATTGATAAATAATGATGTTTCCATCAACAGTGGGCCAAATATTCAACCATGGTCCTCATAAGATTGTAACTGAGTTGAAATATTCTTATCCTATACTGATGTCTTGGTAGCCATTATAACATAGCACAACAATTACATGTCTATGACGATGCCAGTAGAAACAAACCTACTTGAGCACACAAATACCTACCATTGTGTTACAGTTGCCTACGGTACTCAGAGTAATAACATTATGAAGTATACTATGTATGCTATGTCAATTTGCATAAGTAGTCTGTGATGCTTACATGATGATGAAATTACCTAACAACATATTAAGCTTCACATAACTGTGTTTTTCTCTTTTTAGGCATTAGTACTGGAGTTGGTTGAAGGACCTACAAGGTCCATAGTTACCATGAGAAGCATAAAGAGGTGCTGTTAGCCTCCAGGGAAAAAGAGACAAGCAGGAGAAAGTGTGGATATAGCATGCAGGACAATCTATTGGCCATTAGCTTTGCCATTGGACACTACAGTGCCATCCTAGAGCAGTCATGAGGGGTGGCAGGCCTAGGGAGGAGTCCAGGCTAACAGAGACCTTTGCCCCCTCTTGTGTACTTCAGCCCTGCCCACATGGCTCCAGCTCCTTCCTCAGATGCAGCTTTGCACCTCCCACGTCTAGGCTGATCCTGACTGGTGCCAGCCCGCCTAGCATCAAGATCCTGTGGCTGAGTAGCGCCAAGAAGCTGGAGCCAGCCTCCTGCAAACTTGAGTGGCTTGGCTTAGTGGAGCCTCTGTGTTTTGACGTCTTGCTATAGGCAGCAGCTGGAGACTTAAGGTTTCCTTTTCATGGGGCTTCATCTTCCAGATGTTCAGGTGGGTGCCACCCACTTCCTGGCTGCTGCTCAATGAACTCTGGTTTGCCCAACCCACCAAGAGCTGTGGGAACTATGCCTTTAACACCAGATCACCTTTGTCGTTGAGGGAACCACTCTGAGCCCCCTGGGAGCTGAGAATCCCCTGGATTCAAGGCAAAATGACTTCCACTGACAGCTGACAGAATAAATGATGAGGTCTGAATGCTACCCGCTCAGCAGGGTCACAGTTGTATGGAGCCTGGCAGGAGGCAGCCATGCTTATACCACCAGGGACTGCCCAACCCGTCTCTCCTGGCCTTTGCACCCAAAAGCAAGATAGGCTTCATTTGTACATAAGGATGTGTGCAGTGAAATTCAGAGGCTGCCCCAAAGCCCAGCTCCTCTTAACACTGAAGGCTTAAAGCTGGGGCTGTTTTCTCAGCAGCCACTGGGGGCATATGGGAGAGGATGAGTCCAAGCCTGTAGTGTAAAGCAGCTAGGAGACCTAGCTGCCTGCCCTCACTTGTACTGGTGCCTGGCAAGGGGCTACAGATACAGACCTTAAGATCCTGCCCAGGGTGTGAGCACACACATTCTTTCTGCTGGCCGTAGGATGACTACTACTTACACAGCATACTTTGGACCATACTGTTATATTCTGGGGAGACATGGCTGTAGCCTGTCCATGCAAATACTCTGTTATCGGGAGACAAATATGATGCAAAGAGCCTGCCTGCATGAGTGCAGTGTAGAGGGGGGCAAATGCTTCAGAGGAGATCTAGGAGCTGGGAGAGTGGAGGAAGGGAGCCCCATCCAGAAAGGATCATGCAGGAAATGCAAGCAATCAGCTTTCCTAGGACTCCGATAGATCCCATCCCCCAGAATGCATGTTCAGCCAGGGAGCTTGCATAGCACTGTAATAGAGCCACTGCTCCTGTGAGTACCCTGGATGACAAGTGATGGGTATCTTCCCTCTGGGGCACACTGCCTTCCATGCTGCATGCCCCTTCCCATGACACTGTCTTTAATCATACTCTGTTCCATGTATGAGCCACTTAGGCCATGTAGAGCCTTGTCTTAGGGGTAGGAGGTGCTTAGAGATCCTAATTAGGGGCTAGGTCATTTCTGTTGCTAGACTTCCCCACAGTCAGAGCCCAGAACTTCATATTTTAGAAACAATATAATTTCCAGTCCATATCTGACATCAGGATTTTTTTTTTTTCTCCCAGTTCTGGGATTGAAAGCCAGGGTCTCATCATGGACTACTAGGCAGTAGTGCCCCACTGACCTATATTCTCAGCCCTTCTGGGTTAAACAAACCTTTCTGCAGTTTTTAATTTTTTTATTAGGATACAATCTTTTGAGGATGCACCATGAAAATATTACTTCTCTAGTTTCTTTGGTGGCAGCCAGCGCACACATCTATGGGTTCACATCCATGGATTCAACTAACCACAGGTGAAAAATATTTTTTAAAATTTCCATATAGGGGCTGGGGAGATAGCTTAGTGGCATAAGTGCCTGCCTGGCAAGTGCAAGGTCCCAAGTCCAATCCCTGGTATGGCAAAACAACAAAATTCCCTATACTGAATATTTACAAACTATTTGTTTTTTGTCATCATTCTTTAATACAGTGCAACAACTAGCTAAATTTGGGATTATATTATGCATTATAAGTAAATTAGACATAATTTAAAGTACATTAGAAGGAGCCTGGGGAGATAACTCAGGAGAATAAGCACTTGCCTGGCAAGCATAAAGGCCTGAGTTCAATCCCCAATGCCAAAAAAAAAAAAAAAAAAAATTGTGTAAAGTACATTAGAAGATGTTGGTAGGTTGTGTGCAGATACTCTGCTGTTTTGTAGAAGGTACTTGAGCATCTGTGGATTTTGAGGCCCTGGCAAAGCAAAGGGGTCCTAGAATCACTCCATGGAGGATGCTGGTGGAGGGGATGGTAGTGATCTTTTCATG
This sequence comes from Capromys pilorides, assembly GCA_004027915.1. Taxonomy (NCBI): domain Eukaryota; kingdom Metazoa; phylum Chordata; class Mammalia; order Rodentia; family Capromyidae; genus Capromys; species Capromys pilorides. The sequence continues at coordinate 21,107 of PVKN010007374.1, read as the reverse complement.
TGGTCTATTGTCAACTTCATGTCCAGTTAGGCTCACTTGTTCTAGGTTGCTTACATGGCTAGAAATTGTTTCTTGTGTTAATCTAATTTTATTTCTTGAATATATAAACCATGTGTAGGATGGTTTGTTTGACCAGTCTTGTTTGCACCTCTGCTCTTATGTCCTCTTCTCTCCTGTTCTATAAGATGCCACTTTTATCTTTTCATTGATTCCTTCTGTAAATGTGTGTACATGTGTATACATGCATGTACATGCATGTGTGTGTACACTCATGTACATTTCCTCATCTTCACAGGAGGGCAGCATGCTACACACATTCTCTGCCTGCCTGTCCTACCAAGGTAGCCTGGAGCTACCTTGAGTCATGATAAGGAGTTGTCTTCCAGGACCTTATGGCCTGTGAGACAGGTTCAGGGAGTCTCCCTCAGAGGCTGATGCTTTGTCTTGTCTGGTTCCAGTATCAGTCCCTACTGTAGATTAGGTCACTGTGGTTCACAGAGAAAGGTGTGTCTGGGGTCTCTTGTGCATGGATGGCAGGAGATGTTGGCTCTGTGGCACATAGCATTGCTGCTCCGGACCAATGACTGCACCAAGCTGAGAGTTCAGGAAAGGTCAGGGCCCAAGGCCAGGAAGCACAGTTCATGGTTAGAACTGTAGCATGGCCCCCTATGTGATGTGGGCCAGAGCCTGAGGAAGTCTGGCAGGGAAGGAAGAAACCAAGTGGACAGGCCAGGGTGACCAAGGCCCAGCACTGAAGAAAATGACTGGCCAGCAAAGGGCTTCAGTGCCAGACTGGCTCATGCATTGCCCAAGGCCTCCCCCTAGCTGACAGAGAGGCAGTTTTGTAATGTCTGATTCATAATGGTGTTGGTCCTTTGGGTGTCAGCTGTACTCCCACTATGCCTCTGGGGACCAGCCTTCCCCTGCATTGTCTAGAAAAAAAAAGGACAACCTCATATTAAAGCCACAGGAAAGAAGGACTGGGAAGATACTTGGCAGCATAAGTGCCTGCCTGGAAAGCTCAAGGACCTGAGTTCATTCCCCAGTACCGCATGCCATGCTGGCCCCGGAACCGGGCATGGTGATGCACGCCTGTAATTCCAGCACTAGGGAGGCTGAGATAGGAGGATCACTGAGTCTCAAATGTATAATGAGACCCTATATCAAAAAATGAATAGGGGAGGCTGAAAACAGGAGGATCACTATAAGTCTGAAATATGTAGTGAGACCCTGTACAAAATACAAAATAAATACAAAAATTAAAATTTTAAAAAATAAATAAATGAAAACCACAGGAATAAAAAAGTAGGTGTCATCTGTGGGCAGAGGGCATGTGCATGTGGGACATATAACCGAAGGTGCCTATGGTCAGTGTCAGATAGTTGGCTGGGCCAGGGCCTGGGATGGCAGCCACTGTTGGCCCTACTGCCTGGGTTCATGAGATTTTATATGCACCTTCGGTAGAAAGAGACGCACAGGGCCTACTTGAGTGGGGAGCCAAACCCCAGAACCAACATCAGCTTGAGTGCAGCCTAGGACTTGGCTGGCTGCCTCAGTCCAGATGGGGAGGACACCATCTAGAGACAGGAGCTGTCCCTCTGAGGAGGACTGGGTCTGTGGTGCTCATTGCCTGCTGCTGTTGGGCTGTGGTATGGAGGGTGCAGTGAGGACGGAGCACCATTCCATGATCCAAGGAGGGGCAGGTCTCTGGACAAAGTTAGTACCAGAACCACTATGCTGGTGTTTATGGTGTTCCTGGGCCTGGGCCCACATAGACTGCTAGAGTCCTGTGCCTATTGCTCTGATGTTGGGCAGCAGCTGGGTTGGCAAGCATCTGTTATCTCCCTGTGTGCCAGAAAGCAGTGCCTGAGAAGTATTTCTTCTTCAGTGAGTGCCAGCCTATCATGAGTATTGGTGCGCTAGTTGTGTCACTTGGTGAATGTTCATTCCAGATACCTTCCACCCCTGCCCGGGCAAGGCTGCTACTTTGATAGGGTAGGAGTCCCCAATACCATCTGTACTTTACCTTTTCACTGTTTCTAAGTGATCATTCTGAGAAATATTTTAATATTTTTCTTGAGTCTAAGTTTCCCTATGTTGCCTAAGCTGGCCTTGAACTCCAGGTCTCTCAAGTGATCCTCTTGCCTCAGCAGGCATGTGCCTAGATGCATGAGTGCAAGATATTTTTCCATACTAGGGATTAAACTCAAGGCCTTCATACTGAGCTTCATCTGCATCTTTCTATTATTTTAAATTTTGAAATGGGGATATCAGTTGCCCACAGTGGGCTTGACCTTGCCATCTTCCTGCCTCAGCTTCTCTGAGTCAGGGAGGCTGGTATAGGCATATACCTCCAGGCCCAAGTTGAAATGATGTAAATAAACTTCGAATGTTTTAAGTGAAAGGAACCATTGACAGACCTGTTAGCTCAATTAGTGAGAGCATGGTATTAAATAAAAGGAACATAGGTCAAAACCAATGAAGAAACTTTCAGCTGTCTCTGTCTTTTCTTTAGGTCGAGTCCCAGAAACCAGAAGTCTGAACCTAGAGAAGGCAGGAGTGAATACCAACCCCAAGAATCAAAAGATTATCGTGGACTCCCAGGAGGCCACCTCCGTCCCCCACATCTATGCTATTGGAGATGTTGCTGAGGTATATATAGCTGGTACCTGGCTGGCCAGCCCTGGTGGCCTGGACTGCTCACCCTCGCCTACCACTCACTACTCCAGCTAGGCCTAGGGGAGCACATGCCCTGTGGAAAGATATTCTTCTTTCTTCAAACACAGAGGTGCTGAGCTGGCCCCCAGGGGCTGATAGGGTGCATTCTGGGAAGGACTGGGCAACACACTGCTCTTTTCTTTTTCTAAAGGATTGGTATGGAACAGCTTTAAAAATGATTATAGGTGCCAGGCATGGTGGCACATTCCTGTAATCCCAGTATGTAAGAGGCAGAGTTAGGAGGATCAAAGGTAGCCTGGGCTACAAAATGAGTTCAAGGACAGCCTGACTGCCTAGGAGGACCTTGTCTCAAAAAAAAAAAAAAAGCTGCAAACACAATTAGCTGAATCTTACAGATCCTGTTTCTGGGCCAGCCTTGGCCATCGTCCTGTCCTGCAAGGGAGAAAGAACAATCCCCAGCCTATGCTATCCTCCTTACCCCAGTTTACCCTCTGAGCTGCAGGCAGGTTCAGCCCTATACTGATGAGGCTGTGCATGGAATGGGGCCTCTGCTGCCTGAGTTCCTGTGGAGTGGAGACCAGTTCCCTTGTTTCCTGGATGGAGAGCTCAACCTGAGAGTGGCCCAAAGGCTTTGCAGTCTGCCCCCTCCTTCCAGGTCTGTAGCAGAAACCATTTCCCTGTTCTTCCTCCCCTGGAGACAGTAGGGGCCAGAGCACCCCTATGTGAGGCCCTCGTGGCTGTTCCCACATATTCTCCCCTGCTTTGGAGGCATCAAGGCCTCATCCCTGTCTTCATGGGCCCCTAGGAAGAGACCTCAGTAAGTGGTCCCCACAAGGAATAAATTGACTTTCCAGCATGCTTCTAGCATATTCTAGGGAAAGTGACTCAGGGGCCTACAGCCAAACAAGCCCATAGATGCTTCCTGTGTCCTCAGGCTCTGTTATCTCAGTGGTGAGACCTGCCCATGTCACCTGTGTGTATGTTGTCCTGTGGCTGCCATTACAAATAACAACAAACTTAGAATAATAGAAACTTATCCCCTTACCATATGAAGAGCAAAAAATTGGAACTCAGGACTCCATTCCCTTGAGGCCCTCTATAGGAGCCTCCTTCCTGGCTCTTCTACTTTTTGTTTGTTTGGGGTTTTTTGTTTTGTTTTGTTTTTTAGTTTTGTTTTGAGGCAAGGTCTCACTGTGTAGTGCAGGCTGGCCCTGAACTCACTGTGTAGGCTGGGCTAGTCTCAAACTCTTGGTAGTCTTCCTGCTTCGGCCGTCTGAATGCTAGAATTACAGGTGTGCCCTGCCATACCTGGCTTCCTTCAGCTTTAGTGACCCCAGACATTCCTCAGATCCTAGCTATATCACGAGTGTCTGTATTGTTATCACATGACTATCTCCCTGTGTGTCTTTGTGCCCTTATTTGTCTCTGACGCTTGGTCTTTCATCACCCTGATCCACTGTAACCTTAATTATATCTGCAAAAACCGTATTTTCAGTAAGGCCACTTTCTGAGATTTCAGGTGGACATGACTTTTAGAAGGACCTGCCCCATTATGGTAATGTCCATTCGCCCAGCAGGTAGTACTTGAGCACCTACTGGGTATCAGCACTTTCTAAGGACTAAGAAAGCTGCAGGAAAAATCCTCACCCACATGGAGGTGCTTCTTGCTAAGGGTCACAGAGGACAATGAGTCCCTGGATTATTTCAAGTGTCAGGAGATACAGCAGCCTCATCAAAGACAGTCGTGTCTCAAGAGAATGTAGGCACTGTGCTGTCTCACTTCACTTGGTTTGCTCTAGAGCCCACTTTGAGAAATTCTAGGCAGAGTCTAGGGTGAGTGGGAGCCAGTGTCCAAAACCAGTAGGTGGCTGGTTTAACCTATGCTGAGAGATGTAACCTGTCCTGCCCTTGGGCCTTCTGTCTGGCTCTGCAGGATTATACCAGGCTAGGGGAAAGTTTGGCCACACATAGAGATAGCTCAGGGCAGAGGGTTGTGCAGGGCTGGGCCTTCCTTTTGCTCACCTAGAGCCAGACAGCCTGTGTGGCATGAGTCAGTCCCACAGATAGCAGGCCCCACAAGGATCCGTCTTACTGGGCAGCACAGCCCCAGAGTACCAGAAGGACCGCCCACTGGCTGTGGCCAGTGTGCACATGTGAGGCATTAGTCACCACACAGATGCCATTAGGACCCCCTTCCCTGCTCAGAAAGAGGTGTGCAGGGCACAAGGCTCAGGCACCTACATCTGCCAGATTCCACCTCCCTCATAGCAGTTTCAAGATGCTCTACACAGAGAAGACTATGGGGACAGAGCCTGGACCCTGCCCTGCTGGGTTGTGTCTGACTCTTCTCCCCTATCCCCAGGGATGGCTTCACACCTTGACTGTCCAATGCCACCAGCTGATTTATCTGGGCACGTGCAGCTGGTTAACCTCTGCCTGTGATCAGTGTGGACATGGTGGCCCCTGACTATAGTCACCTGTTGAATCTGTGAGTGCAGCACCTTAAAACAGAACTTGTGTCCTTGCCAGCAGAGCACCGTGTATATCTCTGTGCACCTAGGAAGCCTCCCTTATACCCATTAGATGAAGTTCCCTCAGCTGAATAAACATGCAGCCTGCAGGCTCCAAGGCCTCCAGCAGCCTGGTAGAAATGGCAATATTTCAGACTGTGTTGCCAGAAATATTTGGCACAAAAAAGACATTCTTTTTTTTAAATTTTTATTTATTTATTTGTTTGCTTGTTGTGTTTGTTTGTTTGTTTGTTTATTTATTTATTTTGTGGCTGGCTCAGCCTGCCCTGGTGGTGGGGCTAGTGCAGCATGTGGTGCCGGGGATCGAACCGCAGTCCCTGCAGTTGCCTGAGCTTTCCTAAGCAGGCGCTTTAGACCACTGAACGATCTCGCCGGCCCAAAAAAGACATTCTTTATTAAAAAAAAGAAAAGAAAAGAAATCCATGCAGTTAGAAAAGTCATCCTGAGCAGTGCAGAGTTAACATACATTGCCAGGCTAGATCCTGGGAAGAACAGGGTGAGGGTGGGGGTCAGGGGCCATTGTTTAATGAGATATTGTGTGCAGTGTACATGGTGGTTTCCGCAGTCAGGCCTGGTGGAATGTGCGGACTGCTTCCCTAAATTATCTCTGCAGATCTCTGTTCATTTTTGGAATGCCAAACAACATCTGCATTTCCTGTTGCAGAGGTGATTGGCAGCTGGTCCCAGGACGATGTGTGCAGGAACACTTGTAGCAGAGAGCATGCTGGGATGGAGGGGTCACCCACTGAATGACACTGTGATTTGGGATTTGTCATGGGCTATGATATCCACTTTAAGCTGTGTAAGGAGAACATGAAATGCTTGGGCCTGTTTTAACCAAAATCTCAGTGAATAGGAATGGTAGGGAGGGTCCCTTCTGAGCTTTGTAGGGGGGCAGCCCTCTTGAATTCATCAACAATGACAAAGGGGTTGAGAGAGGAGCCTTGATTGACTAAGGGTGGCAAGGCTGGAGTCATTGGCAGTTCATTTTGTCTTTCAGAGAAGGGAATCAGAGCTACAGGCATCTCCTCAGAGCAGGGTTCAGGGAAGTCCAGTGAGGGCCTTGGGATGCTGTACCTCTCACCTCAGAAGAATTGCCCTTGAGTGGGAAAGGTTTTCTGCTAGCCACAGCTCTGCATAGTGTTCGGGTTCTCGGTAAGGCGCTTCCTACTAGGAAGGTAATAAGTGGTGGTAGTGAGCAGTTGCCTGGCTCCTTCAGACGTGTGCTAAGGTAACCTCTACTTCCTTCCATCAGGGACGACCTGAGCTGACACCCACGGCCATCATGGCTGGAAGGCTCCTGGCCCAGCGGCTCTTCGGGCAGTCCTCAGACCTGATGGACTATAACAATGTAAGTTCTCTTGAACTTCCTGTCCCTCCTGGAAAAGGCTGCAGCTGGTTGTCTTTGGGAGAAGGGTGTGTGTATATATGCTGCATATGGAGGGTGTGTGTGTGAGTGTTTTGCACTCATGTGCACATGGCTGCAGGTGTGTGTTTGTGCATGTATGTGTATAAGTAGATATGTATGGTTTATATAGAATCTAGCCCAGGAAAAGCATGGCTGGGCCCCAGTGTCCTACAAAGAGACTTTTCTGGTTTGAGGGGCCTATGAGGCATATCTGATTCTGGGCCTGCTTCTAGGTTCCCACGACTGTGTTCACTCCACTGGAGTATGGCTGTGTGGGGCTGTCAGAAGAGGAAGCTGTGGCCCGCCATGGACAGGAGAATATTGAGGTAGGGTCAGAAGATCATGGTGCCTGTGTGGCCTATGGATGGCTTCCTCCTGGCTGGAAGTCCTGTGAGCAAGGCTATCTATTCCTGCTTCCCTAGGACCCAGCCTGGCAGGGCAGCATATGGGGCACTGGGACAATGATGTTGGTACAATGGGACTCTCCCCATTGAGCCCATGCAACACAGAACAGGTGCATTGGAGGGCAATTCCAGAAATAAGACAGGCAGGGGCCTCTGGCAGTTTTGTGTGTGGCCAAGTCTTAGCTTCCACCTCAGTGGCTGCCTGCCGCCCATGTCATGACTGAAGGAGACCCCTGGCCACCTCATTCTGCGGCTCCACAGTTCACCAGCTCCAGACCAACCTATACTATACTATAGGCGTGCCCAGTGCCATCAGGGTCCCTGCCATGGTATTGTCCTTTCCCTGTCAGAATCTTAAGGCATGCAAATACCAGCCCACTTCACATGCAGAGTACTTATCTCAGAAGGTCCTTCCTACCCCACAGGGGCATGTGTCTCTCTCAACCTGTAATTCCTCCTCTTGGTGTCCTCTGAATTTTGCCTGCCATCCACCACCCCACCTCCACCCCTAGCCCCCAGCCCTCACTGGCTCATCCTCTCCTACCAGAAACTACCTTTCTGGGACACCCCTGGGGACTCTAGCAAGTACAGCACACTCTGCTCTAATCTGAGCTCCAGTCTTCTTCCCAAATTCTTCCAGTCCCTGCAGGTATAGATGGTGTTTACCTCATGGAAGGGGGTTTTTATTGGGCAAGGTTGCTCTATGGTGTTTGGCCCAGGCAAGCAGGCCGTTGCCCTCAGGTGGTGACAATCTGTACTCAAGTGGCCTAAAGGGAAGGCAAGAGGCTTTAAAACCTGCCATGCTATAGACACTGGTTTTTGGTGCAATTTCATTTTCCTGCTATAGCAGCTTGCAGGTGGTGAGGGAAACCAGACTCCATGTAGCTGGGGCAGGGAAGCCTGTGCCCTTTGGGAATGAGTCACGAGGCTCCAGAGCCTGCCCCTTCTGCTGCACCTCAGGCCCTTCCATCACTAGGACGGGCCTGACAGCCCAGCCTTCTTTGTAGCACTTTATTTGCTATTTTTGTTTGATTCATCATAAGTACCATGGGACATGTGTTCATGGCATTTATAATGTTTTATGTTTCACATTGTTGAATGGCCAAATACCCTTTGTTTGTTTTCTTTTCAGATCTGTCTTGCTTAGAACAATATTCTCTGAAGCTCTATTAATTAATAATGGCTGTACAGCACATGTGAGGGCTCTGCTCATTTTTTAACCCAGCCACAGCCCCAAATGCTCTGTCAAGCTCTCCATGGGTGCTGAAAACCCTTGTCCAACAGCTCCAGTGTGGCCAGGACCTGCCCTGCCCCTTGATCACCCTGTACCAGCCCCCACCTCTTGTTCTTCCTCCTCCTCCCTGAAGGTAGGGACTAGCCAATGCTGAGGTGCCCAAGGGAGGCTAGATAGCTACTCCCAACCCATTCTTGCCCACATGGGTGGGCTGGACCTTCCTGACACAGGTCACAGCCTGTGATCAGCCTATAGTGGTCACAGGGGTCTGTGTCTACCCCATGTGTGCCCCTCAGGGGTGCTCTATTGCCTTGGCCCAAGTCATAGGCCCTGTGACACATCATAGCATTAGCACTTGGGCAGCCTGGTGCCCACTCTCTTGCTGCAGTTAACAGCAGGAAAACAATTATCCTGCAGACTTCATAGCTCAAGATGCTGGTTAGTCCATGGGAGAGAAGCACATTCTACAGTGGCTGAGCTGTGTCCTGAGCCCAAACAACATGTTGTGGCCAAGTGGGTGATTCTATGTCCCTGAGAAGGCATAGTTTCTCTACCAATTTCACTAGGGCTATAAAATGACCACAGGACTGTTTTTGCTATAGTCACCATTCTAGAAATTGGTGTTTTGTCAACTAGGTTTATCATGCATATTATAAACCTCTGGAGTTCACAGTGGCTGAACGGGATGCATCCCAGTGTTACATAAAGGTGAGTATCCCTGGTGGCCCAAAGTTAGGTATGCCAGGGTGAGAGGAAAGGGGAAAAGAGCCAGCAGCAGGGGTGGGGAGTTCTGTGCTGTCCCAGAGCAGAGCAACATGAACATCCAATGACCATTCATGCCTGTATGCCAAGGCCACAGAGGTGGGTCATAGCTAGGTCCCCTGTGACTGGGCTCTGGCTGAGACTCTGTGGCTTTCAGATGGTGTGCCTGAAGGAGCCCCCACAGCTGGTACTGGGCCTGCATTTCCTCGGTCCCAATGCTGGTGAAGTTACTCAAGGATTTGCTCTGGGGATCAAGTAAGTCTGCGGGAATGTGGACTGCTCTGCAGTGTTGGGCTGGTGTCCCTCCAAGGGATAGCAACATGACAGCAAAAGCCCACTGTGGCCTCATGCATGTTTGCTGCAGAGATTCATCAGGCTCTCCTCAATGTGGCAGGTTCTACTTAAAGGAGAAAGCTTTTGTCTCCAGCCCCTTGGGCTCAAGCCAAAGCCATGAAGCCTGTTCTGTGGCTGCTTCCTAGGAGTTCATTGTGGCCCAGGGTCAATATTTGGGTCTCTTCTGCATGGCCAAAACAAGCAGGCTTGGGTCCTCACTCACCAGCACTGTCATGAACAAGATCTCAGTCTCAAATGTACAAGGAGAGAATGACTCAGAACCGCTGAGCATTTTCTAGAGCTTGGGCTGTTGCCTGAGTCTTGGCTAAGACCATGTGGGTTTTGTCTGTGGTGCTGGGAATGAATTTCAAGGCCTCCTGCATGCTAGGCCATTGCTGTACTGCTGAGCCACACCCTAAGCCTTCAGGCTGTGTTTTGGGGATTCCAAGGCCTATAGAGGCCAAGAGATAGCTCTGGGTAGGGTGGGTTTTCTAAGGAGTTGGAGGCTGGGAAGTCATGTGTGACATTTCACAAAGGAGACTGGGCCTAGCACTTCAGAGGCAGAAGGACCATTCTGTAAACAAAGCAGAGAGGATGCAGGGAGGGGCTGACCCAAGGAGGAAGGCATATAGACAGCTGGGGTTCCTTGTGTGCTGGGCCATGTGAGCCTTCTTGGTGATAGGGAATCTGGGGATAGCAAAGGGAAGGGAGAGAACCAAAACAGAGGAGTAGTACCTGTATGACGAGGGGCTCCCTGCAGGCAAGATGGAGGGACTGGGTCAGTTCTCCTGGGAGCCCAGTCCTCAGTGACTAGCTTGCAGCCAGTGATGAGGCCACCTGTGTCATGGCACAGCAAGCCTCAGGCTCACAAAACCTTGCACACATGTGCTAGGACAATGACTGGGTTATGGAGATCAGGTTCTTCCAGGAGATGGGCCTCAGAAGTTAATGGGGAGAGCTGGGTCCAAGGTGGGTTTGTGTCCTGAACATGCATCTATGTTCCTAAGCTGCAGAGCAGTTTGTGGCAGGGCTGTCATTTGGACGTTTAGTCCAGAGTGTCCACTAGGTGGAACCCTGTAAGCCAACTGTAGTCTCTGCCCAGGTTCCTGCTGGAGCCTGTGGGAATGGGACCTACTGTGGGCACAGATAGACTGGGTGACCATGGGAGCCTTTCCCAGGGGACCTGTGCAAGTGATGGTAGGCTGCCCATCAACAACACTGGCTGCTGACCTCAGAAAGACTTCTGGGGTTAGCAAGGGACAGTGACAGCTCTGACCCTCTCCCACAGAACCATAGCCATCCATGTGCAGGAAGATGCTATTGCCTAGATTAATAGTTTGGAATAATTTCTAGAGAATCTTTTAAATCATTTCAGCCTCTTTTTATAATGTAGTTGCAAAGAGTTGATTTCGTTAATATTCCAAAGCTCTTATAAATTAATAATAACAGTAATTATGGAGTAAAAAACCTTAAAAAATACTGAATATACATGGGTAATGCACAGAAAATGAAAACAAACCAGAAATAGAGAACAGCCACCCACAGAGCAGGAGATTCCCCGCCTCCTGCAGCAGGTGCTGTGAGCACAGCGTCAGAGCTCCAAGTGAGCAAGGTCTGAGCAGAAGAGCTGGGCAGGGCAGGGTGGAGACAAATGAGTGCAAGTTGCATAGTAAGAAATGGGCTCTGGCTCACTGGGCATGTGAGGGGGCAGGCTTTGAGGAAGGACCAGTGGGACTGTGTCTGGCAGGTTTAAAGTGGCTGGAGGCCAGGCCAGAGCAAGCATGGAAGGTAGGCTCTGTAGGCTCTGGGCATTTGCTGAGGAAGAGGTGGAGAGGTATAACATAGGCTGGAATAAAAGGTATGTGGACAGTGAGGAGCCCATATGCCTTCTCAGACCTTCCTGGGGTCCAGGTGCTGTGCTGATTCCTTGCTTATCTCCCCAACCCCTGCGTGTAGGTGTGGGGCCTCCTATGCACAGGTGATGCGCACTGTAGGAATCCACCCCACCTGCTCTGAGGAGGTAGTCAAGCTGCGTATCTCCAAGAGCTCAGGCCTGGACCCCACAGTCACTGGCTGCTGAGGTTAAGCTGCCATCCCTGCAAGGCTAAGGGTATACAGTATGTCATGCCTGCTGCCAGCCTTCACAGAGGTCCAGATCCAGGTACACAGGTTTGGAGTAGAGCGTGTGGCTGGCTGGGATTGGGGGAGTTACTGTGACAATCTTCCGTGTGATCGGTGAGGCTACACCTACCATGCTACCTTCAGCAGGCAAGCTTTGTCCTCACACCCAGAAGTTGGGTGAGGAGGGGAGGCCAACAAGGGTGCGGTCCTCTAAAGGGTATCCCAAGATACCTGCCTGCCCATTGCTGCTTCCTGTGTGCAAGAGGTATCAAGGTTGGCTCGCACCCACGGCCTTCCCTGGACAGTCTCAGCTTAGTGCTTCCTGGAGTGTGCAGGTAGAAAGCGGCCCTCCCCATCCTGCCCTTGCAGAGTGCCATTGCTGACATTTCTTTCTTGCCCAGAAGGTGGAGATGCTGCCTCGTGCATGGCCTGCCTCCGCCCTGCACATCTGTTACAGCTTTGCAAAGCCACTGGCAGAGCAGGCTGCTGGAAATCTCCACTGCGTTCATCGCAGTCCTCTTCTGAGGAAGAAGAAATTAGCATGTGGCTCCCTGGTACCTACCAAAGGCACGCACGTGGCCAGAGCCCTGCCCCTCCTCAGTCAGACACAGCTTCCTCAGGCCTGCACACTGTAGCCTACTCTCAAATATTCCTCATAACTGTCAACCTCTTCTGGGATTGGGGTCCTTTGGGACACCTCTTTCTTCTTGAAATGAAGGTTGTGGGCAGAACAGTAAGCTTTCCTTACGGGGCCCAAGATGTGACTGTCTGTAGCAGATCTGGGCTGGGTCCTCACCTAGGCATTCTGGCATTTGGCTCCACCATGGCCTTCAGACTTATTGCTACTTTTGATACAGGCAAACAACAGGAATCCTCAGGAAACTCCTATCAGAATATTTCGGTATAGAGCTGTTTCATTAAGCTGCTGTAATTTTTTTTATTATTTAAAAATATTTTTGAAAAAATAAGTTTTGGAGCACTGTATTGCTCTTGGGGCAAGGTAGGATCACTGTCTTCAAGGGTTTGACTCCAGTCTATCCCTTGAGGATCCCCTGTGTGGTTATGGGAGATGAGGCCCGGCAATGTTAGGGGGACCTGTGCTGATCCTGTGCATCACTGCTAGGACTGGAAGGCCGGGTCTGGAAAGCCTCAGCCTCTTCTTGGAGAGCTTGGAAGATATCGAATGGAGCGATGTGACTACACTGATGACCTGTGTGCCTTGCAGGGATGGCTCCAGGGGCAGTGAGCCCCATGCCTGCACCCCCTCTCCTCTTTGGCTTGGACAAGGTCCTCTGGTCCCCCAGTGCCAGATGATGACGGCCTGGTTAGAAACCCACCCCATGGGCTATCCATGTCTGAGCTCCCTGGCATTTCTGGAGTACAAATAAAGAGGGTGTTTTCCTAATGTGTGTTCTGCCCATGGTATTTCCAGCAAGCCTCTAGGATTGTCCAGGCAAGGCAGGGCCTGGTTAGCCTATAAGCTCTCTTATGGAATGGGAGCAGCTTCTAGGACCTGCTGGTGGGTGGGAGGGGCAGATCCTGTCCCTTTCTACCCCAAGCAGGATAGAGTGGCCCCCCACCACCCCCTTCCCATACAGCTGCGTGGCCTCAGGCCAAAGACCCTACATGGGCCCCAGGAGCCTATGCACAGATCACTGCTGAGATCTCTGCACTTTGAAGCAAGAAGGGTGGCCCAGCTCCCAGCAGCCACTGGCAGGGAGGGGTGGTGGAGGATAGGAGCTGGCAGGAGCATTTGAAGCTTTCTGTCCCCAAACGTCAGTCACCTCGCTGTTTCCATTGTCATCCTCCAAGTCAGCTCCTTGGCTGCACTGTAGCTAATCCTGCATATTGAGGCTTGATGGGCTGAGGGAGAGCCTGTCAGTCACTGTGCAGAGACAGCACTGACAGCAGCAGGTAGGGCCCGGCATTGTGCTGAGGCTTTTGCTGCAGCTAATCCCGTGTCTTCCTTAAGAAAACATCACTTAGTCTGCCCGCCCGGGCGCCCTGGATGGGACCCTGCTTGTCAGCGAACAAAGGAATGTGTTTGCACCCTAATGGGCCTATGGGAGCCTGGCTCGAGGTGTGAAGCGTGTGCAGGAGCTCTCAGACGCCCAATTAAGATGCCAAGTGCTGGGCTGGGCCCAGCCCTCCTGACAAGTGCAGAGCCAGATCAGCCGTGTCCCATTTAACGCAAGGCTGGTGGCACACCCCAGCCAGCCAAGGATCCTGTGAGGAGGGTTTGCCTCCAGCCTGACCGTTTTGTCTGTCTTAGAGGCACAAGGATCACTTAACACCTGCTGTCTGGGCCAGTAGGGGCCCTCTGGGGTCCAGCCCTGTATCGATCTCATAGATGCCTCAGTCCTGGAAACAGTTTCTGCCTTGGGGAAAACAAGGAACTGGAAATGGCCTTGGTGTTCTTTGTGGTGATAGAAATGACACAGCCTGTGTGGGGCCTCATTGCATACCAGGCAGCCCTCTGGGCTGAGCTCCTACCCCACCACTGGCACCCAGAATGCTGCCTACCCTCCATATGCCACTTACCCTAGAACAGAATTTACACCAGCACATCTGTCCCCTGTAACCTGTACTCTCTCTGCGCTGTTTGTCCTGAGCCACATCCAGGAGGGGCCCAAGCATCCACAGCCCACTTCCCGGACAGCCTTAGGTTCCAAGAGTTGCAGGGGAGTGTGGAGGGGTGCCAACTGGTGGTCAACTTGTAACACCCAGCTGAACTGAACTAGAGTAGTGCTGGGTGTGGGAGGCCCACCAGAGGATGGTTATCAACAACAGATAAAAAGAACTGAAGAAGAGGTACTGTCAGGGAGCAGTTGGTCCTCCTGAAAGAATTTGTCGCACTAGTTTTCCCGATGAACTTGACTGTTCTTAAAATTGAAGAAGCTCTGATATTCAGAAAGAAGTGGTGTTAAGCTCAAGTACCTATGTTATAGAGGAACCAAGCTTCTCTTCTGGAGGGTTAAGAGCTTAAGTTTGCAGATCAAAAAAATTAGAGAAAAAGAAGGGCTACAAAGATAGCCAATATTTTGGCCCTAGCCCTTCAAGATCAGTGAGGACTCAGGACATAAGAGAACCTGTACTATAACATCCTATAACTCAGTGGTGTCCCAAATTTTCTGTTCAAGGAGATTATGGGGCCACAGAGGAAAGGGATTGACAATGTATAGTGTGCCTAAGGAGAATCACCTAGAGAGAGAGGGAGCAAACTGGTTAAGCAATGGCCATGACTCATCCAGACAGCTGACACTGACAAAAGTTTTACAAAATGCTGTGTATGGTTTCAAGCTAAATCCTGAGAAGATTTGACTGACCCAGTCAGATACAAAAGTTATATGTTTTGTTATATAGGTCTTGCTTTAACTTGGACTTAACCACCTAGCAGAAAACTTTAATCACGAGGCATAAAAAGTAAAGCCAGATTAGTATGCTGAGCTGTGAAAGGCTCAAGTCAGCAGCCTCCAACATTGCCAATTCTGCAGATAACCCACTACTATTATGGAATTTTGGACTCTATATACAACTACTTTCTCTTAGTTCAATGAGAAGAAATATTTGCACCAATAATGTTTAGAAGTTACCATGTCTGCATCTTGTAATCTGAACAACTACTATGAAGACAACAATATGCATTGTATTAATTATTGTGGCTGTCCTACTAACGTGTTTTGAAACTGTCTCATTGTTATTTCTACTAAAAGTAATAAAAAAAAAAAAATTGAAGAAGCTCTAGACCTTGACACAGGGAATGGCTATGGTTTACTTGGGGGATCTCTGGTCCTTACTTTGAGCATTGCTTCCTAGCTCTGAAGGGGAAGATAGTGCACTGCTCAGTCTCCTGGAGAAACTTGTCATTGGCTTTCCTGATAGGAGCTTGGCTGTTCTCATCATCAGAGGAGCTTAGGATCTCACTGTCACTGAGAAGGGCTGTGGTACCTTTCTGGAGAGCTCTGGTTCTTACTTTGAGTGTTTCTTCCTGGCTCCAATGCAGATTCCTCAGCCTGCTACCACAGATCCTTCATCCTGCTCACACAGACTAGCTTCCACCACTGTCCTTTAAGCCTTCCCAGCACACATCCATGAAACAGGCCTGCATAAGGCACTGTGAGTTTTTAGCCTTCAGTTGAATTTGTGAAGGGCATTGTTATGGGCTCTAGATCATCAGCTGCACTCATACAAGACATCAATTTGGGATCCAGGCCCTTAGTTGGATTCTTCAGTCTTTAGTATATGTACAGATTTCCTTTACTCTTTTTGCATATCATTCTTTGGGTGACTATTATAAAATACTCTTCTACTTAAGTGTCCTGTATTATGTTGTTTCCCCTTGTAAGCCCCTGACTACAATGCAGGTCCACCACAAAGAGTCCAGGGACTGCCATCACCTGGGCTACCTTTGGGGCTGGATAATGGAGCAGCATACATTGGTTTGGCTACAGGGTCCCTGGCCCAAAAATGGGTAGGGGACTCCAAAAGGCACCATTGCTATGATTGGACATGAACACAAAGCCCTCAGGCAGCTGTGGAGCCAGGGCAGGTGTGGGAGGACCCCAACAGGCCAGTATGTATAGACCTAAGGCTCCTGCCTTAGGTTGCTCGCTCTGGTTCCAATGCTCTGAGGTCATAGCAGGGCTAGAATCAGGAGCAGGATGTATGTGCTGTTTGGGTGATGGCATCTTCCCAGGTGTCCCTCACTGCGTGGCCAACCCCCTCTCTGAACTTGCCCCTGTCCTATCCCCTCTTGCCAGGGCTACTGAGGAAAAGCCAGAGAGCCAGGTGCTCCACTGGTCCCAGGACCGCCTCCTTGCTGCCTTTGCGTGTTTTTTTTTCTTTGCATGTTTTTATGGTACAATGAAAATATGATTTTAATTCCTCAGATTGTTCCATGTAACCTACAATTACCCCTGGCAATGTTACACACTTCTTGTGGCTCTGCATTGCGCAAGGATGTGGAAGGGAGAAGAGCTGGCTAGGGGTGGAGGATTGTGCTCTAGGCCAAGCTGGTCCCTCTGCCTTACCTCACCTAGGAAGTGGGGCAGGGTTACCCATCACCCCTGCCACCACCATCATGCCATACCTTCTCCCTCCTCTAGATTCTCTTCTTAATGTATGCAGAGGAGGATGACAAGCAGTTGTGAGGGCAGGCCTGGAATATAGCAGTGGATGGCAGACCCTACAGTACTCTGAAGAAGGAAGTAGTAATGACAGCTGAGATGCTCAGACTGCAGCCCCCACCACTCTGAGCATCCTACAACCCTGTTTTCCTCCAGCTTCGCTCAGAGGGCAGCAGAAGGCATGGTCCTGGTTATTCTTTCCTGGTTGTGTGTCTGGGGCGGGGGGAGTGTTGATGCTTCCATCTGGAGCCCTTGCATGTGAGTCTGAGATGGCAAGAGAAGGTCTTGTTCAGGACTGTGACATCACAAGAGACCTGGGACTACAAGGCCACTCTGCCAAACCCTGTTGACCCATTCAGATTCCAAGTGCCCAACCCTCCTGTCAGAACTCTGTCAATGTAAGAGGTGTATTTGTATCTGTCTTGGGTTGGCACATGGGCTCTTCCTGTCTCCCTGGGCTCATCTACCCTATCCAGGGTCCAAGTACCCTGTCCTTCCGGGTCATCCTATCCTTGGTTTTGCTTAGGGAACATGACAGGGACACTGAGGGCTGGTCACTATCAGACAAGGAGAGGGGCTTAGTCTTCCACCCAGAAAACAGGAAGCAGCAGTGGCTGCTACCTGAGTCCATCAGGTAGGCACTGGACACCAAGGGGTAGCCCATGTAGCCCTGAAGGCATCCAGATCTAAGCACTAAGGTCCTCTAGAGCCAAAGCATGGTGCTCTACAGTCTCGGCTTCATTCAGAAGCATCTGTGGCCAGGCACAGTGGCACACGCCTGTAATCCCAGCACTTGAGAAGCTGAGGCAAGAGGATCGATGTGAGTTTGAGACAAGCCTAGGCTACAAAAGTGAGCTTAAGGCCAGCCTGAACTGCATAGTGAGACCCTGTCTTAAAAAAAGATCAAAAGAAAAGCATCTGTGATCTGATTCTCCATCCAGATGGAGAACTAGGGCTGGCTCCTGGGTAGCATCTTGACCCCTGGCCTCAGAGGAAAATGCTCTCTCCTAGTCCCAAACTTATAGGCTGTGGGCCTCCTGCCAGACGTAAGACTTCAGCCTAATCCAACCTAAGATGGAGACACTAGCCCCCTCTTCAGACATGCCACCACCAGGGACTGTTCAAATAAGGGGAGCTCTATAGAGAGCCATCTATAAGCCTGGGCCCTGCCAATCCTTAGCCCCATACTGCCAGGGACCCCATTGCCTATCCACTTATAGCCCTGGCCCTTAATTTCATTTTCTGCTTTCATGCTGGCAGACTCTGTCCCCTGGCCTTTCACGGACCCCCAGGCAACAGCCTTGTGCCACTCTGGTAAGCTCCCAGCACAGAAGACCCCTGCCTACAGAGCTGAGGTTGAAAAGGGGCCTCTGACACATTTGAGCTGTCCTTTCTGCCTCTCTGACTTCTCCCCAAATGGTTCCTTCTGGTGTCGGCAGAAGTCCGGAACTGGACAAGCCTACAATGGTGGCATTGTATGCCCGGTCATATTTCTTCCTTCCTCTGCCACATTCTTAGATCTGGGTTCTCTGACTGCTGCATGGCCTGGGTACTGCCCTACACCCTTCCTGTGCCAGGCAGGGGCATGGATAAATAAACAAATAGGGCTATACACTGACACGTCGGCTGTGCCTCACAAACAGAAAGCAGCCAGGAAGGCTGTGGGCACAGGCTCTTTTGCTGGGCTTTTGAGTGGGGACTCTCGCAGTGTTCTGCCGACACTGGCTCTGTCCTGCCAATAGCCAGGCTGGCACCCCCACTTCCACGGGGCCAGGCCATGAGGGCCCAGGGCCTGGGTTCCCCCATCAAATGCACCAGTGAAGGAACTGCTTAGAGCAGGCTGAGCAGGCTGACAGGGACTTGGCCAGCTGACACCCAGAATGTTCAGCATGGGCAACAACCAGATTCTTCAACAGAGCTCTGCCAAGAGACTGTTAATCAGAGCAGGAAGAAACATCACATTGATGATGTTCTAGGGGGGTCAGAGGGCTGGCGGTCTGAGACCTGAACTCTCATAACTGGGCATTACTGAGCCCTACTTGCAGCAGCCCCTAAGCAGCAGGGTGTAGACTCATCTCCAAGCCCTTTACTCACAGCTAGGATCAACGTCCAGGTTCCAGAATCCACCATGATAGGTTTGCCACAGGCTGAGGGAATATAGCAAATACAGGCTTCCACAAGGCCAGGACCCCCTGAGACTGACACAACAGGTCCTTAGGGAACAAGAGCAGCTAAAGGTGTACCTTCTTCCACTCACCGGAAGCCAAGGACTTAGCATCTGTCTGTGCACAATGTCATGTCACATCCACACCCACCATGGCCTACCAGGTGTGGTCCACTGACTGCCTGAGCTTGCTGCTCTCTGGGGTGGGGACAGCCCTGGAGGGAAAGAGAAGTGGAACTTTGGACCCATTTCACAGGTGTTGTTTCTTATCTCTGTGACACTGATGGTGGCCCACTGGGGCTGTGGCTTCTAGACTTGGGGACCTGAGCCTGGCAGCTGCAGGCCCTTTTGCTTTCCCATAGATCCATCTGAAAAACCCCAACCTATCAGGGCCTTGTGTCTGCTGTCCAGCCTAGCTCCCCTAGAGTTCCTGAGTTTCTGCTCCTGCTACTTGAGGGTTCCAGGAGCACTGCACATCCTGGTCCCCAGCCAAACACCTGTGGCTGTGAGGGCAGTGAGGAGCCCTCTGTGTCCCCCTGGGGCCTAGCAAAGCATCTTAGACCTGAGCCTGCCTAATCCTATCCCTGAAGCGGTTTATGGTACTCAGGTTACCCTAATCCCTAATCCCGAAACCCAAGCTGGGATCCCGGCAGCCTTCCCAGAGCCATCCTAGAGGCACAAAAACCCTTCCCAGTGGACCACAAGAGAATTCTCTCCCAAGTGCCTTTATGTTTGGAGCTGTCCCTCACTAGGGATATGGCAAGCTGCTGAGCACCCACAGGGTGCCCTGATGAACATGAGCAATCTCTGGAAGCATTAGGCCCTCAGCTGGGCCTGCTCTGCCCTCTTACCAGGAGGAAATTCAAAGCCAGCAGCAACAGCAGAAGCAACAGGCGAGACAGATCCATGGAGCTCACGCCTGCTAAGGTCCTGGCCTCTAAGGTTTCATGGAACAATGATTAAGCCTTACAATTTCATAAAATTATTTCTCCTAATAAAATCAGATCTTTTGGGCATGTAACCAATGATCAAATAACACCAAATGCTTGGAAATAAAGTGGAACCATAAACAAGGCATGGTATGACCCTGTCGCATAGCAGCTGGGGTCGAGAGCTAGCTGAGCACAGCGCCTTGCCCCAACCACTGGCTACACTGACCAGGCAAGGCTGGCACCATGCCAAGCATGGGCACACCTGTGAGAGCACCCCACCATGGGATAGGAACACCTCATAGTCTCCCTTGTAATCATATTAGTAAAGTATACAGGCCTCATGTGTTTCTAGCATCTTCACAGAATTTTCGCATCTGTAGATTTCCCTAAAGCAGATATAATTAGCTGTTGACCTACAAAGGTCAAGATATGGGACTGAATGTCAAGGGAACAAAATGATGTCCGGATGTGTTTTCTTCAGCACCCCTCCCTCCCACACACACACACTTGATGAACAAGAAGACCATCACCCAGACACTGCAGCAACTCCCCATGGGGGTACACTGGTAAAACCAAGACAAGGGCCCCTACCCCCCACCACAGATCTGCCAGGTCCCTGCCTGTGGGAGAAGGTGGGTGGGAGGCAAGACCTCCACAAGGTTTCAATGGCTCATTGTTCTGCCCGCGGTGACTGGAATTGGGCCGGGTGATTATAATAATAAAGTTCTAACAATCAGCCTGTGGTTGGGTTTTCACAGCTTGGGGAATATTTGATTTTCAAAGTCTTTGGGAGGCAAAGCAGTGTATCAATGGAGTATGTTGTTCACATCAGCCCATTCTTTGTGAAGCAGCATCTCCCATCTCCTGCCTTAATTCTCTCAGAAGGTGTTATACCTGTCAGCTCTCCAGTGCCCAGACATGTCAGGGCAGAAAATTGCACTAGGAGGCCAGACCTGGTGCGAATGAGTCCTGCCTTCACCAGCTCAGACAAGCCTCCACTGTACCCACCCTACCTGTCCAACATCTGCTTTGAGGACCATGGAGACATGGTGAGAGGGAGTGCTCCACTGACTTGGACTTTTCTCCTGCAGCACACACCTGGTCTTGTCTGGTCTTACGCCCTTGTCTAAGCTGCTCCCTCAGCCCCAAGCTGTGCCTTCAGCCTCCTGCCTGGCTGACTTCCATCACTGGTTAAGATTAGACACAGGGGGCCCGGCGAGGTGGTTCAGTGGTCTAAAGCGCCTGCTTAGGAAAGCTCAGGCACCTGCAGGGACTGCGGTTCGATCCCCGGCACCACATGCTGCACCAGCCCCACCACCAGGGCAGGCTGGGCCAGCCACAAAATAAATAGAAAAAACAAACAAGCACAACAAGCAAACAAATAAATAAATAAAAATTAAAAAAAAAAAAAAA
>PVKN010007373.1:0-26765 GCA_004027915.1 Capromys pilorides | reverse complement strand
GGCAGAAGACTGAGCTTCTACTCCTGCGTCTCTGTGCACCTCAATCCAGGGAAAGAGCAGCATTCCCAGGATCACTGTGGAATCCCTGGAACAGGATGGAAGAGGCCTCTGGGGAGAGGCAGGGGCAGCCCGGAGGCTACACCAATTCTGAGGACTCAGTGTGGAGCTAAGGAGCTGGAGACAGGTTCATTCATTCTTTATCACCTCTTTGACGGCCTGTGGCCTCTGTATGCTGCCCTGTGCTGGATGCTGGAGGATTTAAGACAAATAAGACCACTCCAGGTCCTTGAGCACTTGACATTAGGTTAGGGAGCCACACAACTAAGAAACAGTGGCAGCCCAAGTTGACGGCAACTGAATATCTGGAAAGTACTGCTTCCTGGGATAAAAGACACACAAACTGGGCTTTGAAGGGTGAGTAGGAGGTCAACTAGGCAAGGTGAGGAAACGAACACCTTACATCAGGCAGACAGGGAGTGATATCTGATGCATATTGGAACAGGGGAACAATGAGGTGACTAGTTGGGGAGGTAGAGGCTGGACATTTGATCAGTAGCTAAAAAGATGGTCAGGCCAAGGAAAGAGCAGATGTAGTTCATGGAAGCATTGGGGTTAAAATTAAGTTAGGGCTTTGGATGCAGGTTAAAAGGAGAATTAGGGCTGGGGAGATAGGTTGGTGGTCTAAGTACCTGCCTGGCAAACACAAGGACCCAGGTTCAATTCCCAGTACCATATACCATGCTGGCCCATCAGGGTGGGTATGGTGGTGCACTATAATAACAGGAGTGGGGAGGCTGAGATAGGAGGATCACTACAAGTCTAAGCTGTGTAGTGAGACCTTGTACCAAATAAAGAAAGAATTGAATGCAGGCTATCATTTATCCAGTAGCTATATTGTGTTTTCCATGCAATATCTCATCTTAAGCTCAGAACAAGCCTTCAGTCTTACAGAAGAGGAGAATGAGGCACAGGTAGGTCAGGTGGTCTGCCTGAAGTCATGTACTTGATAAGAGGCTGAGAGAGTACTAGACACAGATTTATGATCAAATATAGCATTTGGAGTCAGACTGGCTTCAAAAACCTGCTGTATTTCAGCTTTGAGGTCTCCAGGAGTCCCTCTCTCTTCACGTAGCTTTAATTTCCCATCAGCAGATGGAAAGGACAGTATCTAACTCACAGGGCTTATGATCAAGGCTTAATTATGAAGATAACATAAAAGCACCATAACCAGGGCCAGGTTTATTACCAAATGTCAGAAATATTACTGGAACATTGATGGGTTTGGACCCAAGTTAAATTAAGGATTCAAGTTCCAGGTGGGATTTCTCTTCCACTAGAGTTCTTCCTTGGGTTTGGGTTCCCTCATGAATATGCCTTTGCACACGCACTCATGACAAGGCACCACAGTGGTCAGGCCTGGGGCATTCTAGTGACCATCTGGACTGAGATGTGTTTTAGCAGATAATTCTCAGTTCCGCCAAACAGGGCCTACATGGGTGTTTCCAGTAGCAACAGCCAACCTAAACTGCATCACTAGCCCACAACTCAAGTTCTTCTTCCAAAAGCACGTGGCCTATTCAGAAAAGTTCTGAGTATCGAGGAGATAAAAGGCAGCTTGGGGGGGAGGGGGACGATGACAGCCCAGTTTAAAAATGGTCAAATAATTTGCATAGACATTTGAATAGATGTATCTCCAAAGAAAACAATGTAAAATGCCAGTAAGGGCAGGACACGGTGCTCACTGTCACTCATCATTAGGAAGCAGCAGCCCCACAGTGAGAAACAACTTCATACTCAATGGAATGGCTGGGGTCGAAGCAAATGAGCCAACAGAAAATGAGCAAAACAGAAGAAACAAAGGGTGAGGATGTAGAACAACTGGAACCCTCCTGCATTGCTGATGGGAATGCAAAATGGTGCAGCCACTATGGAAGACAGGACAGCAGTTCCTCAAAAGAAGAAAATTAAATATTGTATTACTGTGTGGTCTGGCAATTCCACTTCTGAGTATGTACTGAAAGAACTAAAAGAAAAAAACTTGAGCAGATCTATTTGTGTTATCTTCATAACAGTAATATTCATAGAAGTTCAACAGTTGAAACAGCCCAAGTGATCACTTGCCAATCAATGAACAAAGAGAAATAAATAACATCCACATGAAATATTATTCAGCCATAAAAAGGAAGCAAATTATGACACATGCTACACCAAGGATGGACCTTGAGGGCATTATGGTAAGTGAAATAAGCCAGACGTGAAGACAAAAACTGTATGCTTCCACTTACTGACTCATTGTGATGGATGAACTAATGGGAACTTGTGACACCCAAATAAACTGAGTCAGTGTGGCTCTTGCCTTGGAGGGCCAACCTGAGGATCGCTGCCAACAGCATGAAAGGAAAACTGGAGGGGCAGATGGTGCGCTGTTGATTGTCCTGGAGAAGCTTATTGTGCTGGCTTTCCTCATATGACCTCAGCCGTTCTCATCATTAGAGGAGCTCAGATCTTCACTGTCACTGAGGACGGCTGCAATTTTCTTCCGGAGAGTTTCAGTCCTCATCTTGGGTATTGTTTCCTGGCTCCAGTGCAGATCCCTCAGCCTGCTGGCACAGGTCCTTCATCCCATTGGTGCAGACTTTCTAGCTTCCACCGCTGCCCCCTGGGCCTTTCCAGAGTGGATCCTTGATACAGACTTGCATGAGACATCATCATGGGCTCTAGGTCCCCAGCTAGTCTTGTGGAAAACATTGCCATGGGATCCAGGTCCTCAGCTAGATCCTTTGGGTCTCTAGTGTATTGACAGATCTCTGGTACTCTTCTACATTTGACCTTTTGGGTCAAATATTATAAAATATTCCTGTAAATTATGTGTCCTGTATTAAATCTATTCTCTTGCAAACTCTGATTACAACAGTCACCAAAAGTAATCAGACTCAGAGGCAAGAAGTAGCAGTGTGGGAGCTGGCAGGAGTTAGCATCTCGTGGGTAGTTTCAGTGTAAAATGATGAAAAAGTTCTGGGGATGGATGATAGTGAGGTTTGGTGCCCTTAAAGTCACTTACCTGTCCACTTGAAAATAGTTGAAATGTTAAAATTATATTACATATATTTTCCACAATAATAATTCTTTTTAAAGGTGAAGGGCAGGAGAAGATAGCACAGTGCACCTGCTGCAAGCAGCTGAGGAGATAGCATTGTCCCCCAAGGCCAGCCTGTCAAGCAGAAAAGGCAACAGACATGAGAGGGCCTTGAGGACCATGTTCACATGCCACGTGGAGTGTGCTTGAGACCACATCTCTACCTGTCTCTGGGAAACCAGGAAAGCGGCAGATACACAGATTTTCTCCCATTTCTACATCCTGTGGTACTGCCTTATCAGAAGACTCAGCTAGTACCAAGGAAGAGATGAAAGGGACAGAGAAGCCCAACCTTCACCATCCTGGACCTTTCTAAAGAGGCCTGAGGGCCTTCTGACTAGGCCCTTGTGCTCGAGAAGAATGTGCCGTAGGGGAATCACTCTAGCAGGGAGAGTCCTGGTCCTAGACAGATGCCACTCTCAAAGTGGGTCAGAGAGTACAGTCTAGAACAGCCCACTTATGAAGGTGGGGGCAGGGCTAAGGGAAGCAAAAGCATAATACAGTCTCCAGGACTTGCAGCAGCAAGATTGTCACCATACTCAGTCAAAGATGACTGAGTGCAAAAATGGTTGCCGGAACCTCAGATAGCCCATACAGGAATAGTGGCCTTTGCTAAGGGCAATCGGTCAGGAAGGGATCTGGGGAGGAAAAGGGGGGTACCCGGACCTCTCTTTCCCTTCCCAGGCCTCCATTGGCCAACCCCAAGGACAAGCCAGAGGATAAGGGAGCCCGTCAGGCTCCAGGCTCAGGGGAGGGTGGTACAGTCTTGCAAGGAAGTCGCAGCAGCACATGGAGAGGTGGCATCAAAGTGAATCAGCACCAGATCATCTACATGTCAGACCAAGGACACTGAGAAGTGCCCACCCCTAGCTGACCCTCAGCCTTCCTCTATGGTTGACACCAAACTGGTGGACAGGAGCCCTAGGTTCTATGGGGACTGGAGGGGAGTGTTTGGCTGGATGGAAGAGCCTCCATTCCTGGCTGTGAGCATGCAGGCCAGGGCTGGGCCCCCTCTCCTCTCTGTGCAGACATTCATTCGTCCATTCTGCCAGCATCTCTTGAGTTACTCTGCCCAGCCAATGTAAAGAGGAGTAGGGTCCCAGAAATGTGGCCCCACCCCAGCCCACCTGCCCAGTACCCCTAGAACCAGCCAGACATGCAGCTGTGGATTGTGTGCTTTGTAAAACTGGATCCAACACCTCTTCCCCTCCCAGAGTTGTCCTGACAATTGAAAGCACAGCTTTCAAACAACATGGGCGCAGAACCTGGTGTGGGGTCGCACTCCACTGCCAGCGGCATCAGGTTCAGTATCTTTCCACTCCCTTGCGTTGCTTTCCTAGTCCACTGTCCCGAGCATTTGTTGCTGCTTTTCCCCTCCCTCATTCCCCATCTCTCAGACTGCACAGCCGGGAGACCTGGTCTTTGGGCTCTTGATTTGCCCTGAATCCCCACAGCTTGGGGTGAGTTCACAATGGCCAACATTTACATGGTGGCTGGGCACTGCCAATGGCTTCCACAGTGATACTGGGCCCATTTAACATACGAACAAACCAAGTCCAGAGAGGTTAAGCAACCAGCCCAAGGTCGCAGAGTCCACATACTGGAAAGCAACGATCAGCACCCACCGGTGAGTCTGGCTCTCCAATCAGGTGGCTCTCAGGGTGGGCAGGCGGGGCGAGTGAGAAGCACTGGCCAGGTGACGAGCGGACGGCCTAGGCGAGCCCACCCTCTTCCCAGGCGCATCTCTGCACCGGGACAAAGGCCTGGCAAGGGCCGGACGTGACCAAGGGGGCCACGCCGGGGAGTACACGGGGCCCTTTAAGGGGGTCGGACTGGGGCGGCGCGGAGGGCGGGCCGGGGGCGGAGCGGGGCGGGCGGCAGCGCCGGACGGCCGAGGGCGCGCGGAGCGGAGGGCGGCGGCGGCGCGAGTGCTCGGCCGCTTGGATCGCGCTCGACCCGGCCCCGGTCCCGGCTCCCGGCCCGCGGCGCCCCAGCCCCACCGCCCCTGCGCCAGCGCGCCCGCCCACCACCGGCCATGCCGCCGCGGCGCAGCATCGTGGAGGTGAAAGTGTTGGACGTGCAGAAGCGGCGGGTGCCCAACAAGCATTATGTGAGTGCGCGGCCCCCACGCCCCCGAGGCCGCCGAGCGCCGGGCCCGCAAACTTCTGCCTCCCGCGCGGCCTCGCCTTCCCGCGCCCGGTGCGCGGCGCTGCCCAGTCCCGGCTCCTCCCCCGCCCTCCCTTCCCCCTTTACCCTCGTCCCCTCCGCCCCCTTCCTCCCGCCTCGCCCCCTGCTCGCTTCTCAGCCGCCCTTTCCCCTTGCTGTCTTCCTCTGCCCCCTCCCCGGGTCCCCCGCCTCATCTTGTTCATCCGTGGAAAAGTGTGGCCCCAGCTGAGGTAGAAAACCGGGAGACAGAAGGGGAGAAGACACAGGCCGCCCCGCCTGGTCCAGAGGCCACCAGACGCGGGGTGCCCAGTCCCAGGCACCCCTCTGCGGATCACCAAGTTTGGCTGGGTCCTTCAAGCAGAGTCAGCCTGAGCAAGGCATGGATCAGATCCGTGGAGTGCCCTCCTCATTCCAGTAACTTCCTTTTTTAAATGTCCCAAAGTTTCCTCCTGGCTTCTCCCTCTGTAAAATGCAAATCTTGTTTGAAGCTCTCAAAGACTTGAGAAATGGGCCAGCAGCATCATTTTACAGATGGGCATGTGGAGGCTCCCAGAGGCTCCAAGGGGCTGCAGGTTCTAACAGAGTTCAGGCCTTCCTTCCTTCATTATGAAAGGTGTGTGGGGGTGGCCCGAGGACCTGCTCTCAGGGCAGCTCGGGGGCCCTGTCCTCCAGTTCAGGTGGCCTGAGGCCAACCCTCCAGGGTGTAGTGAAGAGGCCTGCGGAGGGCCTCCCCCAGTGGGGAGGGGCTCTGCTGCCTGGAGGTGAGTGGTGGGCAGTGACTGAGAGAGCTGGGTAAGTTGACCAGGAAGGGAAAAGAGCGAGAGGGAGGGAAAAAATCCTAACAAAAGAAGTGCAGAACAATGAGTAGAAAAGGGCGTTGGCCAGCTAAATTCACTTCCTTGGCCTCCCTGGAAGCCCTCCTGGGATCTTTTTGTAGAGACTCCTTTTACTGAGCGATCGCCACAGTCTCCACGCCTTCCCTGAGTGGCCCATAAAATTCTGACAGGAGATAGTTGGAGCTCCACTGTGCACGCCCGTGGAAAGAGAGTGCAGTGCGGTTCTGCACTGCTATTGGCGGGGCAGCCAGCTCTTTACCCCTTAGCCAGGCGGTGGGAAGCGTTTTCCTGGACCTGTGGCATCTTGAAATTAAGTTTCTCTTGCTTCCAGGACCCTTGCTAAGCTAAATTGCCCCTCTCCCCCTTCATTAGCTGTTTAAAATGCTGCCAGATCTGGGACTCTTGTGGAGTGCAGTGAGTTGCCTCCGTGTATGGACGCAGTATGCCAGTTTTCCCAACATGGCAACAGGAGGGGATTCCTCGTGCTGCCTCCGAGGAGGTCTGTGTGCTGGATGGATACAGCCACCAGAGTGGGGAATCTCTTCCACTCACTTGCGCCTGTTGTGCATGTTCATGTGGCAGTGGTTCTTAAGCCCATTTGACAGATGAGGCCTCTAAGGCATACGAAGGTGCACGTCGTTTACCAGATGTAAATCCAGGCCTGTTGGACCCTAATAGTGTGTGTGCTCCCAAACCACACTGCTTCCTGGATCCTGCGCCCTCTTGGTCTTCCTGGACTAAGCCCTCTCTAAAGCTGCAGTGGTTGTTTCCCTGCCACAGATTCTTGAGGGTGTGACAACTTTGAGGGGCATCTTTTAAAGCTTTCTGCTGCTTTTCAGGGGCCTACAGAGAAAAGCGCTTATTAAAACACTGACCGGGTTCAGACCTTGGCTCTTCAGCTTGCTAGCTGCAGGGCATGAGCCTCAGTTTCCTCATCTGTAAAATGAGGATGATGGTGCTGTCTTCTAAGGTGAGAGACAAGTGACTGGCAGAAGTGGACACTGTAGCTGTTGTGTCCCTGGCCTGCCTGCCACGTGGTCACTCTGGCTGGGAACATGCGCAGTCAGGTGGGGGAGAAGGGAGGCTGATCCAGAACTTGTTGTTCTGCCTGTGGGTTTAGTCACTCCTGTGATTCAAGGGGCTCACTCCTAGGTGGCCTTTTGGGTTCACCAGATGAGGAGGAGCAGTGGTGGTAAGCTGAATCATCCACAGAAACAAAATTTACTGCCAAGGGTCTCAACTCAACAGAACCAGGTTGTACCACCACTCCTGTTCCAAAGCCCCTGCCCTGACCCCACAGCCCCTAGAAGGAATGGGCTTGGGAACAGCTCTTGGCAGACCTGGACTTTGCCTCTGATTTTGTGCCCCGCCCCCATCTGAAGCCCCTATGGAGATCGAGTAGGGGAGCTGGTAGCCACCCCAAGCTCTGCCCCTTCCTGCAGTGTCACCCTGAGCTGGTTGCTTTACCAGAGCCCTCTGGCTTCCATGAAACATCATCTGGGACCAAGTGTCTCAGCCCCACACTGCTGACATTTTGGGCCAGATCAGTTTGTGGTAGGAGGCTGTCCTGTACTTTAAAGCGTGTTTTGCCACATCCCGGACTTCTACCCACTAAATGCCAGTAGCACCCCTCTTACCAGTTATGACAACCAAAAATGGGTCCAGGCATTGATTGCTACCCTTGGTATTAGTCCATTTTATGCTACTGTAATAATATGCTTGAGGGGAGGTACTTTATAAAGGAAGGAGGTTCATTTAGTTTGGGAGACTAAAAATTCTGGATCCAGTATTCTCATCAATTTGTCCCCTGGGAAGGACCCTCTTGGCTGAGTCACAGCGTGATGAATGACATCACAGTGGGCAAGATCACTTGGTGAGATGGGAAGCCAGAGAGGACCAGGGGAGGGGCCAGTCTTGCTCTTTTATACCATCCACTGTCAGGAACTACTAGTGACCCATCACTTCCCACTAGGCCCCGCCTCTTAGAAGTCCCAGCATCTCTCATGTCATCACATTGAGGATCAGACTTCTAGTACATGAACCCCTCGGGGCCAAATCTCAGCAGGGAACACCACACATCTCCCCCAGTCCTGGTGCTGGAAAATATCCAGATCCGTTTGGAGAGTCCTGACCTACCCCCGCCCCAACCCCTCTCCTTGTTTGCAGCTACCTCAGCCACCACTGCCTGCTGGTCATTCAGTTGCCAGGGTGGGAACAGGTCCTGGGTCCTATGGGAGTCATTAAACTGTTGCCTCTCCAACAGGATGACACCCACTTCTGCCCTAGCCCAGTGGGGTGGGGGATGTCCTCAGATCCTAACAGAGGTGTTATATCTGTTCTGCTCCTGTATGGAGAGAGTTTCTCTGGAGCCCAAAGGTTTATCAATGAACGGGGTGGGGCCTTCAAGTGTGACGTCCAAGGGAGACGCTTCAGTTTGCGTGGAGAACAGGGAAGGACCCACCTACTGAGGATCCCCCTCAGTAGGACCTGGGGGGCTGTTGTGCTCAGCAGTCTTCCGCGCTAAGCAGGTGCCCAGAACACTTTGTTGAGCACAGAGTCACTGATGGGAACCCTGCTGGAGAACTTGCAAGATCCAGAGGGCTGGCTGGGGGTTGGACGCAGCCGTGGTAGCAGCAGCCAGAGTTGCATTTGTCACCCTAGGCCAGGCACTGCATTGGGCTCTCTCTGGTCTTTAGTTGTTACAACATTCCTTTAGTGCAGGTTTTTTTTTTCCTTCTGTGAACCCACAAATGCAGAAAGAGAAGAAGATAAATACCTATCACTGTGTCTTACAACTCAGTACCGTGGCTCTGCATTTGTTGTATACATTTAGGATCCTGTTTGTTTTCCTTTTTAAGAACACAACCATTAGCTCGGGCACACGGGCACACGCCTATGATCCCAGCTACTTGGAGGGTGAAGCAAGAGGATCCTAAGTTTGAAGCCTGGCTAAACAACATAATGAGGTCTCCATCTCAAAAAAAGAAAAAAAAAATGAAAGAAGGAAGGAGGGAAACATTTATTATAGTTGCAATGCCTGCTATATTCTCTCAACAAACACCATTTCCCTCCAAAGTCTGCATTTGATTTCTATCATCCTCATGCACTTTTGAAATGCATGAAATGCTAGATATGATTCCCTTCTTTAACAGCTTTTTTAAAGTTAATTTTAAGAGTACAATTACTGATCTTTTTAAGTAAGTTGTAGAGCTAAGCAGCCCACACTGCAGTCCTGTATTACATTTCTGTCACCCTAAAAAGCTTTGCAGCCAGTGTCCTTCCCACTCCAGCACGGGTGTCTTTTAATGTCTTTATCTTTAAATATCCCCCAAATCTTGTCTCATGAAAGTCTTAAAAACTGTAAACACACATCGCACTTTTGAGATCTATGTTTGATACATGTATTTCTAGCTCATTTTAACTACAGTGTACTATTCCATTTTAGGGTGCACCCCTCTTTATTCAAGCTCCTGCAGGGTGCTTTTAGAACATGCCCAGCAGTTCGCTTTCTTGGAGCTACTTCCTTGTACATTCAGTGACATAGAACAGCCAGTGGGGTTCTTGTGTGTCTGACTTTGCATTTACTTCAGGGGGTCCCCTTGGCTGTTTGCCTTGCTAATTCTGCCTTATCAGACTTTTCATTTGTGTCAGGCTACTGAGTGCCAGGCCATTTCTCTGCTTGCTGGTGAGGCCAAATGGGTTTTTCACACCTTTATCCACCATTTGCAGTTTCTCCTATGAATTCCATGTACTTATCCTCGGTCTCTTTTTTGGCGTGTCATGTCTTCTCTTGATTTGAAGGATGTATGTTTGCTCCTGAGATATCAGAGTTGCAGAAAGTTACATTCTCATTCTCAGTTTCCCCTTAGCAGATGGGGGTCTCATGGAAGTAGAGGCATGAATTAGAGGTCACATAGCAAGGGGTGGCTGCTCACAGAAATGATTTAGATGCCTTTGTGTCAGGGAGAGACAAAGAGGCTGCTGCCTGGCCAGGTGAGCTTGGTGGCCCACTGCGGCTACCTGGTCCCAGTTTCCCCTTATGTGAGAGTCAGAGTCATCTGATTTGGGGGAACTGTTCCCGTCTCCATTCAGTTGCGCTGACTGATAAACTGCAGGTCATGGTAGCCTCAGCCCTTCTCCCTCCAGGGAGGCCCTCGGTGAATTGTGCCTCACAAGGATGGGGCTGTAGGCCCAGTGCTGCTGGCCTTGGACCCTCCCCACTGTTAGCCAGGTTCTGGGGGCCTCGAGACACTGTCCTGAGTGGCTGAGTCTCTAAGGGTTGATTGTGCCCATTATAGGTGTTACCCACATGCTCACGTCCACTGCAAGGAGGGCCCCTGGCTGGTGAGCTCAGTAATCTAGAACAGAACCTGGATCTGCTGCCCAAATGAGCTACATTCTGTTTTCCAGCCACCAGCTGCCTCCCTTCCCTCCTTTTCCTGGTTCCCCTTCTGTGGAAACCTACAGGGCAGGGAGGGCAGCAAGCTTGAGTGGAAAGATGGATATTTGAGACAGATGTATCTAGGTTCAAGTTACGCATGGCCTTGGGCAAGCTCCGTTCTTAGCTTCTACCTTAAAATGAGCACAGCAACTTCTGAGATGGTTATACCAGTCATTGGCCATACCCACACTCAGTCTGTCCTCCATCCCTGCCGCCTGGAGAGAATACCAGCCACTGGCACATTTCTTGCTGACCCACTATTCCCTTCATGATGACAAGGCCTGACTTTGAATCCTCTTGTGCCCCTGCACTAGGTGCCTTGTAGACACACTACCTGAGCATCTGTAAAATGGGTAGGTCACCATACCCACCTCCAAGTATGAGGTGATTGTCAGGTTTCGCTCCAGACACTCGGTGCTGAACTGTTTGAAAGGCGTTCAGTGAAGGGTAGTCATGAAAGTGCTGTTGGTGGCACTGCTGTGATCTGAGTCTCTGCCCCTTTCCTACCTGCTGCCCAGGACACACACTGCAGCTAGAAGAAGCCTGTGAGCAAATCAGAGCCATTGCTGCCTCTTCCATAGGTGGTGTCTTATCCTGCGTTGCGTCTGTGACACACAAAAGTAGTGTCCCCTGGGGGCCTCGGGTGGTGTTCATTAAGTGGCTGAGTTCCTGTGGGTGTCTGTCATGGAAGCAAGCAGAAGGCTTTTTGTGTTGATATTGTTCTTTAGGATGCTGTGCTGAGAGTTCTTCAGCTGTGCTGGGTCATCCCAGTGTCCCTGCCCCTGTGCCCCTATGCCGGTCGTGTCAGTGGGAGATGCCAAGCCTACTTCTTTTTCATTCTGGGCTCCTGAAGACATCTCCAGAGGTAGAGCTATAGTATCTTCAAATTATCTGTCACTATAGTTCAGACTTTGTGTCTGTGCTTCTGGCAAGCAGAGAAAGTACATTAGACAGCTTGGGGTTCAGATCCTTGCTTCCTACGTACTATATGGCCCTAGACAATTGACTACCTTCTCTGTGCTTGAATGTCCTCACCTATAAAGTGGGATAATAATAGCACCAGTTTCATAGATCTGAAGTAAGGCTTACATGGGCCTGGTCTCCAGTCTGGGTTTGAAAACAGGGAGCTATATTAGGAATGTCCAAAGACAGTGTCATTTATGATAGTAAAATGTTAGTAACTATTTAAACATTTGTCAGAAGAGAACATAATAAGGGCTGGAGAGATAGCTCAGCGAACTAATCACCTCCTTAGGCAAGCTCAGGGACCGAGGTTCAATCGCCAGCACCACATGCCTCGCCAGCCCCACCTCCCAGTGCACTGAGCTGCCCACGAGACCCTGCGTGGTGGCACACTCCTGTAATCCCAGTGTTGTGGAGGCTGAAAACAGGAGGATCACTATGAGCCTGGGCTGCATAGTGAGACCCTGTTTACAAATACATTAAAAGGTGGGGGGGAGAAAATTCTATAAATCAGGAGAAAACATAATAAATAAAATGCATCATGCCCACATGGTAGAATCCCGTCCAGCTGGCCAGCATGCACCGTCTTCAGTGGTGGCTCTGGCTGGAGGCTAGTTCCCACCCAAGCACCAGTGAAGGGTGGAAATGTGTGTCTTCAAGGGCCCAGAAATAGAGCTGAAAAAATATAGGTTGCTTTTTTTTTTTGGTCTGTCTGTGCTTTTTTTCTGTTTTCCAAATGTGCTGTAGTGAACACATAGTCCTGTTTTTAGTAAAAATTAAAAAAATACAGCAAATGTTCATTTTAAAAAAGAAGTAGTGCCAAGCTGTGGTGATTCGGGCAGGTTCCCACATCCTGCTGCCCACCCACCTCTCCAGGCCCTCGTGAAGGATCCTTGCCACATGCCCCCAAGGTCTGTCCCTTGAGGCCCTTGGAGGCAAGGCGCCCGCCTGGGAGACTCCTTTCCCAATCCTGCCTCAGAGGGAGGTCCCTGGATGTGGCTTCCAGCCTCAGCTGAATCCTTGGAAAGTGATGAGTTTGAAATACCGTGAGGGAAAGCCAGGGCGGCGTTTTCCTTTCCGACTCATAATCCTCCCTGCTCAGCCAGGCCAGCCCAGGCCTTTCCCACAGTGCCTGCAGCTGGTTGCCGTGCTGGTGGGGTGGGAGGAATCACAGTCCTCAGTCAGGTAGGACCAGGTCAGTACCCTGAGATCACGCACCGGAAAGGCCCTGCAGATTCCGAGTGTGCCCCATACCCCACTCCCCTGTGCATTTCATGCATTTGCTTGTCACCACTCATAAACACACAAGTCAGCAAGCTGCACTGTTAGCATGCTGCAGAAAAGAACCAGCACACCCACGCCGTTCAGTGAGATTTCTCATCCATGAAACTCATCCTGGTTGCAAATTACGCCTCCTATTTTCCTTAGAGGAAAAGTGAATGGGAAGACCAGTCTTGCTCTGCATGACTCAGTTGTTCCCTTCCCAGAGTGGGTCTCTGCAGCTGCAGGAAGAGGGAGCTGCCAGCACCTGAGCAGCCTGATAATCTGCTGGGTTGCAGCAGACCCAAAGGTGACAAAGGAAAAGAGCCTTATTCAGAAGACCGTGTGGCTTCTGCAGTTCAGAGCTGGGTTCTTATCTGGTTTTGCCCTTCGTTTCCTATGAGTTCTGAGCCTTCACCTCTGGAAAGTGGTGGCATGTTGGAGTGATTCGGTGAGCTTTTATGCAGAATGTGTAAGGGCAAGCACTGCTGGGACAATTGTCCTTGGAGTTTACTAGCTTGAAATGATGCCTCAAAGCCTAAGATCCCTTTCTCCTTTCCTGGAGCCCATGGCAGTACAGACAGCCATATCCAAGGTGAAGCTGGCATCCCTTGCCTCCTGGTATAAAATGAGAATCAGCTTCCGGGATAGACCCAGGGGCTCAGTGCCGCTGTAGTGTCATTGTGCAACCCTCCTCCCACCCCTACCCCACACAGACACCTTGGTGCTGTGTCTTCTAGGAACCTGTAGACCCCAGCTTTGCTGTAAGCTAAGCTTCCTGAGCCTTGCTTTCAAGCTGCAGGGCATTCTTCCCCTTATTTATTGGCCTAAGTGCATACCTGCAGACAGCCAGAGTTATATGGCCTTCAGGTGATAAAGGGAGAAGGGTCTGGAAGTGTGCAGGGTATGAATGGATACCTGCTTCTGTATCACTGCCCCAGGCCATCCCAGGACTAAGGGTTGCCCAGATTAGCAAATAAAAGCACAGAGCACCCAGCACAATTTGAATTACAACTAAACCATGCTGTATCTGGAGCACACTTACACTCAACAGTGATTCATCGTTTTTTCTGAAATTTAAATTTCACTGGGCAAGGCCTGGCTAGATAGCTCAGTGGATTAAAGCTCCTGCTTAGGTGGACACAGGGGCCGAGGGCTTGATCCCACCCCTCGGACGCTCTGAGGTGATGATTGAGACTGGGTGTGGTGGTGTGTGCTTGTAATCCCAGTTCTCGGGAGGCTGAAAACAGGAGGATCACTCAGAGTCCAGTCTACATAGTGAAACCCCATAGACTCTATGTTATTAAATATATAAAATAAAATAACTTCACTGGGCATGTTGTACTTTCTCCAGTGCTACCAGAACCTCCACTTTGGAAAAATAGCCATCAAGGAGAAACCTTCCTACATTGTGGTGTCTACAGCATCACTTGAGAATTTATGGTTTAGAAGCACAGGGAGGAGGTCTACATACGTAAAGTAGAAGAGAGCAAGGTCCTGAGAGAGAAACAAGCAGACAGGCCATTGGGGCCCTGGTCAGAGGCCTGTGTCCTTGGCTTCCGGGAGACTTGGACTTGGAGAAGGAAGATCGTTGCATGACCTTAAAGCCTGGGAGAGATGTTGCCAGCAGATAAGGATAAAGGAACTTAAGGCACAAAGAACAGGATAGCAGAGAAGTAGGGGTGATGGCAGGGGACATTTTAAAAAGCAAGAGATACTTGAGTGATGAAGAAGCTTGGTGGATGAGAGGAGGCAGGAAAGACCCAGGGGCTCCTGACTAGCCTGAGAGCCACAGACAGCTAAACAGTACGGTTCTACCTTCAGAAGGTCACGGCCCCAGACCAGTACCTATGGGCTGAAGCCAGCAGAGGTGGCCCAAGATGGCAGCCACAGAGGCAGCACAGGCCCAAGATGGCAGCCTCCAAGAAGTTGAGAGGAACCAATACTCAGGGTGCACAGGAGAATAAAGAGAGCAGAGCACTCATCAACTTGGGAGCAGCTGCTCAGATGAAGTCCTATATGGGGATGGTGGGGCTGAAGTGAGGAGGACCTGCAGGGGATTGGGAAATCCTGTTGGAATTCAGAAACTTGAGGAAAGGGAAGAGGCTTATTTTGTTTTCAATATTTAATGATGTTTTGTTACAGAATAGCTGTCTGTCATTGCTCCTTCGTGTTTCTCATGTGTGCGAGAGTCTTTATGCTTTATGTCACTGAATCAGTGCAGCAGCTCTGAGATAAGGAGCGAAGATCCGGGAATCTTGGTTACAAGTGACAGAAACAAAGCTAGCCGCATAGAAATTGGAGAGTTGGGGCTGGCAGCACCAAGGGAAAGGCCTGGTACCCAGTCTTAGAAAGTGGCCAGTGAAGCCATCTACTGGGCGGGAATCACCAGAGACAGATGCCTACTCTGTGCATTTTACCTTGTGGCCACTCAAGTCTAGTTCCATGAGGAAAGCAGGTTGGGGCCTCCAGATTACCTGACCATCTGCCAGGTGGGGGTGGAATGTCCTGATTGACAGAGAATAATGAGAGGTAAATGCAGATTCCAGGCACTGTTGTTGGCAGGAGACCTGGAGCCAGGGAAGGTGTACACAGCAAGTGTCTGCCATAGGGGTGTGCTACTACCCCATTTCATGAATGTGGGAACTGAGGCTTAGAGGGTAAAGTGATGCCCTGGACCCCACTTGTCCCTACTCCCTGTCACTGACGATGAGTAGCAGTGCATCAACCTCCCTGCTTCACTTCACATTCAGGGAACATTGCCGTGAAGCACACAAGGACAGTGTGTCAGGTTCTGCTTCATTAAGACCTCCTCCTACAGTGCTGGCAGTGCAAGCTAGAACCCATGCTGTGGTGTCACCGTTTCCTCTTCTCTGGCCAAACTGTGAATCAGCAGCCTATGGCCTTGGGCCACCCCTGGCTTCTAGTCAGTTCTACAGATTTGAGTTGCCTTTTTCTGGGCCAGCCCTGGCTCAGGGCCAGAGAGAGCCTGAGATGACCAGGCATGGTGTTGTCCTCTGACACATCACTCTCTGTTTGAGATGCATCAGTCATAGGGCTGGATGAGGCTGTGAAGACAGGGCAAGGGTCAGAGCAGGGCTTCCCTTCCTCCACTGGGACAGAGAGGTGCACTCTGGGCTGGGGTCAGGAGGAGAGGGGAGCTCTGAGATTGGGAAAGCCAAGTAGCAGAGCACTTCTTAATGTGACTTCTTAAACTTGGAAGGGGGAATTTTATACTTTAATTTTCAAAAGCTGAAATTTAGCACTGCTGTCTATTATGAATGAAGGCAACGGCCTTCCTTGGTATTAGTAATGAAAGCGACTTTGTCCCCTGTAGAACTCAGTGACATTTTTGTTTTATTCTGCATTCGATAAAAATAGTTCCCTCTGCTTCAAAATTATGGTGCCATTTGACCTATTAGTAGGGTTTTGTTGTTATTTTAATGTTTTAATAGAAGTATAAATATATTCACAGTTTTGTATTTTTTAAACATTTTAGTAACTTATCTTGTTTAACTTGTTTTATTTGGAATCCTGTGTGTTTTAATTTTACATCATTCAAAGAGGAATCCATTAAATCTCACTAGATAATGAAGGGACCCATAGTTCAAAAAAAAAAGGATGAAAGATTCCAAGGTAGAAGTTCCAGAGGTTGAACTTGGAAGCCAGATGGGTATGACTTTGAGTTGGCTCTTCTGAGTCCTCGCTGTATGACCTTGACTAAGTGGCTTACCTCTTCTGTGAAAGCAGTGTCAGAATAAGTATTGTTGAGTAGCCACGCTAAGGATTGAGTGCATATGGCAATGCTGAAGAGATGGTTTTCCATCATCATTATTATTTGGACATCATTCTCATCCTCATTTATCTCTTTAGTGACATACATTGAAAAACATCCTTCCAACTTGCCCAAGATGGACTCTTTAAAATTTAGGAGAGGGACTGGTGAGATGGCTCAGCAGTCTAAAGTGCTTGCTTAGGCAAGCTTAGGTGACCACAGTTGGATCCCCAGCACATGCTGTGCCAAGACAACCATTAAAAAAAAAAGATTTAGAAGATTTACATAAAGAGTATTTATCAGAGTGGTTTTAACAATATCTGCAGAGTAGCCTAAATGTTTATCAGTGGAGGTGTGATCAAGTGCATGACGTATGGCCTTAAGGTACACCTTTAAGGATCCTTTAGAAATGATTTGTCCCCACAGTGTTTAATGAAATGAGAAGCTATGTGATGTGAGTAGAAAA
Organism: Capromys pilorides; assembly: GCA_004027915.1. Taxonomy (NCBI): domain Eukaryota; kingdom Metazoa; phylum Chordata; class Mammalia; order Rodentia; family Capromyidae; genus Capromys; species Capromys pilorides. Next base: position 9,722 of record PVKN010007373.1, on the reverse strand, counting down.
ATAAACACGAGTCCATGGGTTCTGAACCCTTGGATTCCTCCTGCTGTAGATCAAAAGCATTTGGGGAAAAGTTGCCCTGTCACTGACGCGGCCTGTGCAGTTAGGCCAGTCATGGTGGTGTCCGCTGTGACTATGTGCAGACTTTTTGTTATCATTATTTCACTTAATAATGGCACTGCAGTATGACAATTGCTCCCTTGTAAAGCATTTATGTTGTGTGAAATATTATAAGTCATTTAGAAAGTATTCAGAGTATGGGGAGGATGTGCATAGATTCTATGCAAATACTGTTCATTTTATAGAAAGCATCTAGGGAGTTTGATGTCTGAAGGGTTTCTTAGAACAAATCCCTTGAGGGCACTGAGGAATGACTATATGTAGTGCAATCTTAATCTTGAAAGCGATCTCTGTGTGTAGAAAAAAGACTCGGGAAGAAGTATGCCTGTTACAGCACCACCAGTGGTAGAAACATGGGCAGTTTTAAAGACCTCTGTCTGACTCAGCTGAGTGCTTGCTAGCTGGGCAGAACAAGTGACTGAAGTTCCTTGTGCCTTACTGTCCTTCACTGTAGAACAGGCACAGCAGCACAGTGCAGTTTTATAGGATGGCAAAGGTAGAGGGCATTCAGCACATTCTAGACCCTTGAATATTGTTAGCGATTACATTACGCTAAATTGTATGTATTTTTGTTTATTTAAAGTTTCCCCAGAGAGGATGGTACAGTGAAAGATAATGTAAATACCCATGTTGGGCTCTAATTAGAGCTGAAGGATTAATTTCTGCCAAATTTGGAGCCCAACAAGGCGGAAGAGGCCAAGGGTACCTATAGAATCTGGTCTTCTATAATCATACACATTTCATTCAGAGAAGAGGGTTTTTTGGCTTTACAGGTGGAAACAAGAGTGGATCCTTTTACTTTATACAATATAGGAAGTGCTCATGTCATGTGAATCCATGTTGTTTTCCTGTTTTTCTTTTTTGTTTGTTTGTTTGATTTTCTGAAAAGGGAGCCACTAAGAAACTTAAAAGAAGAGTGAAAATAAGTGAGTTGGATCCTATAAATATTGATCAGTTTTCCATTGTTACAATGAAATATCTGGGACTGGGTAACTTATGAAGGAGGGTGTATTTAGCACACAGTTAAGGAGGCTGAGAAAAATGTAGATAGCATGGCACTGGCTCAGATGAGGGTTATGGCAGGAGCGTTTTTGAGAGGAAAGTGGCATAGTGAGACAAGAAGCCACTGGTGAGGAGGAGCCAGACTTGCTTTTATATTGTCTCATTCCAGCAGAATTGACTAGGTTCCAGGAGAACTTAATCCCATCCAACAAAGTTTCCCTAACGACCCACAGTCATTTTGTCTTAGGCTCCACTTAATAAGTCCTACCACCTATCACACCACCACGAGACTCCAGCACATGATCCTTTAGCGGACAGATGACATCCAAACCCTAGCACTGCATTACAGAAATATCCCCATCCAGGAGAGCAGAGGAGCAGGAGGTCAGCGAGGAGGCTACTATCTGCCCTGGGAGTGAGTGCCTGGGCCTGAGTGGAGGCTTTCTGATCTAGAGGAGGAAGAGGGTGCAGACTCAGAGCAGAGCCACCTGTCAGCACTTCTTATTTCTCAACATCTTCACAGCATCCAGGACCTGCATCTCCTTCCCTGGAACCCCTACAACTTGATCTTTCCTGAGTCCCTTTGACCTCCTTGTTTTAGAAGGCTTTTAAGGTCTCCTGGCCTGTAGGACCTCTGTGTACATTTCTTCACTTCTGAACCCCTGACCCACTCAGGTGGAGAGGGAAGGGAGTAGGAGTAATAACAACCACCCTTTGTTTAGTACCAGCTGTGTGCCTGGCACCATGCTGAGAGGTAGGCATACATGGAGTCATCTTGCCAGCTCTGCATAAGATGGGCAGCACTGTGATCACCCCCAGCATACGGAAGAAATCAAAGCAGAGGTAGAACTTGCCCCAAGGCACACAAGTGGCAGGTCATAGTGCCAGACTTTGGCCCCACATGGTGTGTGAGGCTAGCCAGGGTCAAAGTCTGGCTTCTGAGCAAGCCCGCCCATGTGTGCTGAGCCGCCAAGTTCAAAAGCCATTGTTGGCAGTGAGCATGGTTGGTTCTGTCCCTGGCTTTTTAGCTCATTTCGTCCATGTATTAATCTTACACTCTCCTGGTTCAGTGCACACATCCATCACCTTCAGTGTGTGTGTTGAATCCTCTCTAGTGTCTTGAAATTGCTATCAACTTTTTATCCTCCTGTACTATAGAACATTAGAAGTTATTCTTCCACCCAGCTGTGCCCCAGTACCCGATAACTTCCCTTTCTCCATCCCTTCTTCCCCAACACCCTTCCCAGACTCTGATAACCATTATTCTGCTCCAGAATACACTTTTATGAGATTAACTTTTATGAGATCAACTTTTTTAGCTTTCAGTTAAGTATGTGCAGCATTTGCCTTTTGTGTCTGATTTGTGTAACATAAGATCCTTTCCCAATTCCATCCATGTTGCCACAAATGACAACATTTCTTTCTTTTGATGGCTGAACACGATCTTGTGTGTGTATGCCACCTCTTTATCCCATGCATTGGGAACTGCAAGGTTGTTTCCATTTCTTGGCTATTGTGAAGAGTGCTGTATGTCTCTTTAACAATGGATCCATTTCCCTTTGGTATATGCTCAGGAATAGGATTGCTAGATCAGATCAAACTTCCATTTCTGGATTTCTGAGACATCTCCATACTATTTTCCATAATGACTGTACTAACGACATTCCCACCAGCAGTATCTGAGAGTTCTCCTTTTCTGCACCTTGCCAGCATTTTTTTTTTTTATATATTTTTCATTTTTTTTTGGCAGCATTCTAAGAGGTGGTTTCTCCTTATGGTTTTGAATTTAGCCATTCTTAGAGGAAGTGGGTGTGGTTACCGTGGTCCACTCCACCCTGTGTCACCATGTGTATTCTGGAATCAATCAAGCTGGAGTTACAATTCTGGCACCCACCCTAACCAGCTTTGTACCTGTGGGCAAGCGTCCTACCCTCTCTGAACATCTTTTTTTTTTCTTCTGTTTGCTGATGAAATAGTCTAGATTATAGGGTCCACTCCGTATGCTTCCTAGGAGCAGAATGCTGGGAATTTAGCAAACTCTTTAGGTGTTGGTCCCCAGCTAGAGAAGTCCAACTCATCCCTGAGAACAGTTGTTTCATCGTGGAACCTCCCCAAGCTTCACTAGCAGAATTATCCCTCACAGGCTGTAAAAGGGCTTGGGTGACCTATTGTCTCTGAGCTGATCCTGCTTCTGTTTTCTGTGTTGAGCATACACTGTGTGTGCCTGGCACCGTGCTGGTCTTTTAGATATGAACCAGGACCCATCTTACCACTTCTTCTTCCATGGCATATAGCCCGAGTTCAGTTCCCAGCTCAGCCATATGCTATGGTGTGCCTCTGGGTAAGCCAGTCACCTTCACTGAGTCCTAAGAACCAATGACATGCCCTAAAGACAGTAATTAGTGTAGGCACTGTCAGCCCTGTATGTGTAGCTCATTCTGAATTTTCTCATTGCTTGTAGTACATGGGGAATTGCCACTTTTGATCTCAACCAGGTAGTCCTTGATGACTGCTTTTACTATCTGTGTGCCCTGCACATGGTGGGTACTATCATTGGCTGCTATTTGTTATGGGAAATATGAGTTTTTCCCGTCCAGGCAAAGAGCTGCCATAACATCCTTCACCTAGCTCTTTTCCCACATTGCCCAGGCATTGCAGAGATCCCAACAAAGCCTTAAGTGCCCGCCCTGGAGGTTTTCCTAGAAAGCCGGCCTGCAGGTTGGTCTCAGCTGAGCCCAGGCTCCAGCTGCCAGCACCTCTGCTTGCCATTGGAAAGTTCTCAGTGCTGCCACGGGCCAGATGTGTGCAAGTTGGCAGGCAGAGGTACGTGCCTAGATCAGCCACTGTTTCCACCCATGCAATCTCTGGAAGTGTGGAGGTGTTTGGTGTGGCCAGCTCTGGACTCCCTGGAGTAGCGACAGCACTGTGTGTGTGCATGTGAGTGCTAAGAGTGGCTGCCGATCCAGTTCCTCGCCAAGTAACAGTCTGACTTTCCTTTCAGCGTGTCTCACATTGTAAGATTTGGATTGGCCCAAAGGAGATGGTTAGTGAGTGTGCTCCTCCAGTGGCTCATCTCTGCAGCAGGAACATTAGTGATTCGTGATGGTTCCAAAAGCTGTCAGTGACAGGGCAGTGTGCCAAGCACCTATCGGGCATGAGTTCCTCAACCCTCAGCTAGTGCCTTTAAGTAGGTGCTACTATCACTCCACTTTACAGATGAGGGAATCAAGGCCCAGAGCTACACAGTGACAAAGCCAGCAGTTTCAAGCTGTAGAGCTGAGATTTATATCCAGATGCTGTAAAGCCAGTGTCTTCTTCTTCTAAATGGCATTAAAGAGTGATTATTTTTAATTTTTTTATTTTATGTGTATGCGGTAGGATCCCCTAGTATAGTGTCCTGTGATGTTTAGATTCTTGTAGAGATCACCCCTAGCAGGGTACAGAGCAATTCCAACACTGCCAAGTCCCCTTGGGCTGTCCTGCCTCTTAAATGCAATGGAATGAGGCTGTTTCAGTATGGAATTTAGATTGTTCTTTCCTCCATTAGTGACTCAGAGAAGCCCTGGGTGGACCATGGACCTCTGGTCCATCCATGCCTGCATTTTTCTTTGACAAAGCCGGCTCTGTTTCTGGTACCCTTGGCAGCTGTGCTGTTCATTCAGCCATTTCAAGAGCATTGTTGCTCTCCAGACACAGCCTAGAGTGAGGTCACCTTGGCATTTGAATGTGTGACCCTGTTTTTAGCTTCTTGTCTGTCATTTCTCAAGAGCCCATTGTTGCCAGCCACTAGGGGCTGAGGGCAAGGGTGCAGGTGAATAAGACAAACCTGGCCTTGCTCCCCAAGGGTTCTCGGGGGAGTGGGGGAGGCAAGCTTGCAAATGGGCAAGTGCCCCCTCAGGAGCATGTGCTGATGGGGGGCAGCCCTAACAGCTGTAGGAACCCAGAGAATGTCAGCCAGACCTAGATTTGGATGAGGTTTCCGCAGGGAGGTGACTTCGGAGCTGACATTAAACAAGTGAAGCGTTAAGTGGAAGGATGGAAAGGTTTTCTCACCAGAGGCAGTGGCCAGTGCGAATGTGCAAAGGCAAAGAGAGCCTGCTGGCTCCTGGAGCAAGAGGAAGGGACAGAGGGCAGAGTCTCCATAAACTGCGCTGTGTGTACCCCCTCCCTCAGTCATAGTTATGTCCCATGTCTGTAGCCTTTGGAAAGGAGCTTGGTGTATGGTGCATTCTCATAAGTGGGCACTGAATGAATAAACGAATGAGTGCGGAGTGTGATGCGCAGAGAGAACTAAGCAGATTTTCCTTTGAGACACGACATCCCTGTCTCCCACCTTCTTCCTGGCTTCCTGGCCCAGCACACCAGGACACATGGCTGATCAGAATCCTCAGTCCCACCAAACTGCTTGCCTTTGCCACTGCCACGTGGATAAAGAGCAGTCAGACCACAGCCCTGAATCTGGCGCATCTCTGATGCGAGACACCACAAGTGCTTGTATTTGGGCCCCATTCCAGGCATTCACTTAATTGAAAAAAAAGAAAAATTGGCAGCCAGCCATCCCCAGTGTGTCACTTGCTGTGGCGCCTGAGCTTGGTGATTCTTGCTGCTGACTTGGGGATAGGAAAGCTCTGGCCCGCAGCCAAGAAAGCCACATCCTGGCTTTGGGCATTTGGAAAGAAAAGGGACTCCAGAGGATGAAGGGGCTGGAATCAGATCTCATGTCACCCACTTTCCAGCTACTCAGTTTGAGCTGTGTGTGTGGATTTCTTTGTCCCACCTGTGGGCAACCCCACCTTGCCAGCCGTGAACTATAAGGATTAAATGTGGTGTAGTTGTGTGCCTGGTTGGTGACCATGCTGAGCCAGCAGAATGCAGCGCAGAGTGGAACTCATAGCTTGTCTCACTTGGGTCCTTCCCACTGTGCCATCCTGGGCTTCCTTGCCAGCACTTCTCACCAGCAGTAAACTTAAGATGCTTTTATTTAAAAGAGAAATCCCCATTTCTCAGCACTTCTGGTAGTGAGGCTGCTATGGGGGCGTTGGGAAATAAACAAACTGCAGGGTGCTGCAGTTTCAAGATCTTGGAGGCACTGACCAACAAAGGCCAGATGTTGGGCAAACAGCTGGGGAGAGTCTGTAGATAGGTACCAAGGGGGCTCGAGGTCCTCAGGAGGGCTCTGGAATCATGTTTCCCATTAGTTAAGCTGGGGGAGCCCATCCGACTGTGTTCCCTCCTCCGTGCTTGCCTGCCTGCTCCTCCTTCCACCTCCCTTCCTTTCTTCCTTCTCCTTTATTCTTTTTCCTTCCCTCCCCTCCCCACTGCACCCCTCTCTTCTCTTCATTACCTCTAATCTTTCTGAACACTGTACCTGTCTACTTGAGCCCGGTGGAAAGGACAGTAGATTGCCAGAGGGGGTGCATTTGGAACCCTGCTAGTTATTAATGGCTAGGCTCTGCACAGGATCTGTCAACTCAGAAGCCTACATGGTGTTGGAGGTGCAGATTGGACCCACTTTTTAGAGATGTTTTGGTCTGTAGATGTCTGAACATCCTTCGATATGCTCACAAAAGGCTACTCTCGGGATAGTTTCTCTAGATCTTTGTTTCAATTCTTTGATTGATACATACTAATTCTAAGTATTTTTGGGGTACAACGTGATGTATCAATGCCTGTGGAGCTAGGGAGATAGCTCAGCAACATAAGCACTTACCTGGCAAACGAAGTCCTGAGTTTGATCCCCAGCCCCACATGATGTGCCACCTTGGAACCAGGTGTCATAGTGCATACCTATAATCCCAGCTCTGGGAAGACTGAGACAAGAGGATCAGTACAAATTTGAGACCAGCCTGGGGGCTAAAAAGTGAGCACAAGGCTGGCCTGAACTGCATAGTGAAACCCTGTCTCAAAAATAAAAATAAAAATTTAAAATATATATCTATATAGGTATAGATTTATATAGGCTGGGGAGATAGCTAGGCAGGTGGCATAAGTGCTTGTCTGGCAAGCGCAAGGACCCAAGTTCAATCCCAGAGACTGTGTACTGTCATCCTAGAGCTGGGAAGGCCAAGACTAGGAGAATCACTGCAAGTCCATGCTATATTGTGTTAGAGTCAAATCAGAGTAATTAGCATATCTATCACCTTAAACATTTATTTCCTTGTGATGAGAACATTCAAAAACCTTTCTTCTAGTTATTTTAAAACATACAGTTCCTTATGTCAACCATGACTGCCTTGCTGTGCGATAGAAAATCAAAACTTACTCCTCCATTCAGACTACAGTCTGTGCTGATTTCTCTCCTCCCTACCCCCCACCCACCCAGCCTCTGCTAAGCACCTTTCTACTCTCTGCCTATCTTATTTCACTTAATGTTAGCGCTTCAGGGCCGCGCATGCTTTTGTACTTAGGCTTGCTTTGGCTGTGCGGCAGGACAGCATTAGTTACCCTGCTGCAGAAGCTGTGGCCTGTGGGCAGAAGCCATCACGCTGCAGTGCGCTACACAGACACACTGGTTTCCTCCCTCCATAAGAAGGGATGTCCCTTTTCTCAGGTATGAACAGCAGTATTACAAGGGCAGGCCAGCCTCACCACCACCACCCTGCCCTCAGAACCTCCCCAGGAAAGTCCTTGCCTCTGGGCCCAGCTTCCTCCCTACTGCTTGTGACTGTGGAAAGTTCTGTCCTTCTCTGTCCCCACATCCTTTAGGATAAAATAAAGGGCACTGTAGGTAGAGCAAGGCTTTCACATCTTTTAATGTCTTGGAACCCTCTGTGGTGGGCTTGAAGCAAGTAAGGCCGGGCTGAGGCTAGCAGAGCAGCCAGGCTCTGTCTGCAGTTCCTGCTGTTGGCTGCTTGTGCACCATGGGCTCTCAGTGTTTGGCGATGGGACGTAGCACATATATAGGAGTTACTTTTAAGTGGCAGTGTGCTGTGAAGGGCAGAGTGGCCAGCCCAGAGCCCCATGCACTTGCCTCTATAGGACTCTGGAGTTTCTTGAAAGCCAGTTTGACAGCTGACCCAGGTCACTTCTGAGAGCTGTCCAGATTTACAGTTCTGTGGGAAGTTGTTGTGCAAGAGTTGCAGAAGGGCACAGGGAACTTGCAAGAAAATCCAGACACTGTCATGGATATGGAAAGAGTCCACAGCTGAAGGTGTGACCCTGCGCTTCTCAGCCCCCAGTATCCTCATTTGTAGGAAGGGATTAATCAGAATGAGGGGTGCCAGGTGTGTAGCACATGTCACTGTCTCACTCCCCACCCTGTGCGGACGTTGCTAGTGAATCACCGAACTCTACATTGCTGATGTTGCTTTCTCTAGCTGTGCCCCCTTATGCTGCCTCATTCCATGTTTTCTGCAGTCTTTCGAGTCATCCCAGACTTGACAGCATTGTACAGCCAAGGAAAGGCTTCTGATTTGCAAGGTGCTATAGTTGATTGAGCTCTAAACTGAAAAACTCCAGATACAAGGAGAATGCAGGCCTGTCCTCACTTTATCCTGAGGCACCAGTACAGTTGTTTACAAATCCACAAACTCTGCCCTGTGTATTCCTAATTCAGTGGTCTTCACATTGACTTGCTTTTTTTTTTACTTAAATATCCTTTAAGTGGAAACTTTAGCCATCTACTGTAAATGGAAAGCCAAGAGCACTTGCTAGAAATAGAAGGAAATGAAATTCAAAGGAAAAAGAAAACCGGTGTATGTTAAATTCTTCCTGGCAAGGGAGGCCTGTGCTGAGGTCTTAGGCTCTTTTTCTGTGGGAGGAGCCCAACAAGTATTGGAGGGAGTGGCAAGAAACAAAGCACAACACAACACTGACCAGTGCCTCCCCCAAGTGTGGTAACTGTGGTGTGACCAGTGCAAGCAGCCCCACCCCTTCTAACTGATGTCAGCCAGATTCCCAGCCAACCCTAGAAACTACACCAGTAGTTGCTGCAGACGAAGCAAGATTAGAGGACTCCCTGCCCCCGCCCCCCACCATGCCTCAGAGCTTTTATTAGCAAGGCAGAAACACCTTCTCCTTCTTGTGTTGTCAAGGTCATGTGATGAGATCGTAGTGCTCGTGAGGCCAGCCAACAGATGGTCCATGTCATCCCACCCTGCGGTTGGCCTATCCACAGGGCTCTGGGGCCTCTCCAGGAGTTGCAGCCTTATGCAGGGATGCAGGCCAGTGAGGCTGCAGGAACATAGTATGTGAGATTACCCAGGGGCTGGGGGAGTCTTACAGGGGCAGCTTGGCTGTTTCTGCCCTGCCATTCTGCATGTCCCGAGCCAGTCCCTCTGGTCTTTCCAGAGCCCCTGTGGTTTTTGCTAGCCTTGCTCTGTACTGAGGAAAGCACTCACCCCTTGTCTGGGACACTTGGAAGTGGAGCCTGCTTACGGGGGCCTCCAGGTACTGGAACCTGCCTTGCCCTTTGTCCTGGTACTGGACCTACCAAGGGAGGTGAGAGTGAGGGAGGAAGTGACACCTGGAGAACATTTTCCCTCAGGTCTTAGCCATGAGTAGGGTTTTTGGCCCCATCAATTCCATTTCTAGGTCTTTACCATAGCCTGTGAGGCAGAAAGGACCAGCATCCTTATACTACTCTTCAAAGAACACAGTGGTTC
>PVKN010007372.1:0-26761 GCA_004027915.1 Capromys pilorides | reverse complement strand
CTCTCTCTCTCCCTCTCCTTCTCTCCCTCTCTTTCTCTCTTCTTCTCCCTCTCCCATCCCTCACTTTTCCCTCCCTCCTCCTACCCCTCTGGCAGGGTCTTGCTCTGTAATCTAGGCTGGCCTCCAACTGTCAATCATCCTGCTGCTTCAGCTTCAGCCACTTGCATGGTAGGATCACAGACATGCACTGGGCCCAGCTATTGGTTCTCTCTAACATGAATGACAGCAGCATTCAGAGAGGTTAGTAAAAGTGTACTCAAGAAGACACACAAGGGTGGCGAGCTGGCTCAGCACACTAAGCACCTGCTCAGGTAAGCACAAGGACCAGGGTTCGATCCCCAGCACCACAGCCCACACCGGTCCCACCCCCAGATGTGCCAAGCCAGCCACCAAGTCCAGGTGTGGTGGAGCTCACTTGTAACCCCAGCACTGGGGAGGCTGAGACAGGAGGATCAGTATGAATCTGAGCTGCATAGTGAGACCCTGTACCAAAGACATTTTAAAAAAAAAAGGAAGAAGCCACACTGCGCAGCTCTGCCCATCTTCTTGAGTTAATCCTGACATTCCTGGGGACGGGAGGAACAGCCAAAGCCTGAAGCTGTTGGGTGGAGTGGGAGCCTCAGGTCATGGTGACGCAAGGCGCAGCTTCACTAGTTCTACACAGCCGCAGGAAGCCCCACTGGCCCTCACGCCTACTCCGTGTGGCTTATGACATAGGTTAAAGTTCAGAAACTGGGAGAGACAAAGTACAGCCATGCAGGAAGGAACAGAAAGTGTGGCAGCGTGTCACTCAGGAGCTGGCCCTGATGGCCAGCCATTGAGCCAGCGGGGTGGTTCCTCACTGTATTTATTTATTGAACACCTACTAGGTCCAAGGGCCTGGGCCGGGTCCTACTAAGACACCAGGTCACATGGAACATCCCACAAGAACCATTCTTCAGGATTAAAGAAGTACTTTCCCTGATGAAACAATAGCATACACACATACACACCAACAAGAATTGCTGCATTTTTTTCCAATGGATTTATTCTTGTTGTTGTTACTAAGTAATCCAACAATTTATTCAGAAATTTTTATGGAAAAGCATAAAATATTAAAAAGAAAATGAGACTGTAAAAATCAGTGATTAACAATACATAGTACAATGCCCCATATAAAGCTCTAAAATAGGCAAAGTGAGTGGCCAAGTACAAACACAAATCACAGGTGACACTGGTATCACGGCCACATGTCAAACACCTCCGATGCAAGAGCCTGAAATAACAGACACCATTGCCACACGGCCCCGTGGGTGATGACTCTGGGAGTGGAGTGGCCCAGGGGTGGTGCAGCAGGGTCTGGACCTCGGCCAGGGCTGCAGCCCAGGAAGCCTGGCCCACAGGGGCCGTGGACTCCCGCCTGGCCATGGCTGCCCCACCGTGGCTCCTGCACAGAGCTCCTGTTGTCTCCTCCCTTGGGCCTCTGGCTCCCCGAGAGTCCCCTGAAAGATGGCAGAGGAGAGTGGGGATGCCTCTCCACAGAAGACGCACTCCTGTCTGCACGGCACCCTGTGGTTGCCTCCGGCCAGCTATCTTCAGTGCCAGAGGAGCCTGGGCAGGCTAAGGGCCAGCTGGGGAGGTGGCCGCAGGCTGTGCTAGGCGCTGGCCACCACAGGGTGGAAGGTCAACCGGATGGAGACATGGAGAACTTTCTAGTGGGACGGGAATGTTCCACGTCATGCTAAGTGTGAGGCCTGTACACGTAAGCAGGTGAGTGCACATTTGCCACCAAAGAACCATGGGGCCAGGGATATAGCTCATCGACAAGCCCAAGGCCCTGAGTTCTAGGGCTGGTTCCAAAAGAGAACTACAAATCATCGCACGAGACAGGGTAATTGAGAAGGGATGGAGCTACAGAGGATTCAGGAGTGGCAGAGGAGCAGGAATTACTGCAGCTGGGGCATTTGCTAGATTAAAAGATAGCATATGCTACAATGTGTAAGACATTCCAGTCAGGAGGTCATTAGGAAGAACCAGAAAACCAAGGAGCTGCTCGTTGACACTGATCCCAGGGGGCACTGAAACATGAGCTGGCCATAGGCCTGGGCCCAGGCTCACTGGCCACAGGCGGAGGTGGGACGTCCCAGGTTCAAGGCCAGCCGGACAGGCTCGGTGAGAACTCACTTCGAAATAAAAAGGGCCAGAGCGTTTTCCTACCATGTGTGAGAAACTGAGTTTAATCCCCAGAACTCTAATAAAACAATAAACAAATGAATTTTTTGGACTTCATATTCATGGAGATATTTTAAAACGTTCACGCTGCCTATGAAGTTATACACGGGTGGATATATTTATGTCTGTTTGCTTGGTGTGCAGGCAGGGCAGGAGCTCTTGTTGACTGAGGATCATAATTATGCAAAGAGCTAGGGTTAAAATTAGTTTAATCACGCCAATCCTAGCTATGACCCTAATTTCTTCACACAGCAAAGCTTCTTTATAATTGGACGCATGCAATATCGGTAATTTTTTAATAACTGAAGTAAATAGCAGTAACGTTCTTCCACGACCCCATGTTCATCAGCATCTTTGTCAGAAGATGTCAATAAGTCAACGCCTAGAATCCCTAACCTGGCATGTTCCCTACTTTCCTGCTATTTTATGCCCCACAACCACATTTGTCTGCCAGTTTCTTGGGTTGTGTCCTTTTGGGGATTCTGGAATATCTGAATCACAGTGTGACATCATGCCTAAGGAAAGGGCCCACCAGCCCTTACAAAATTAGCTACCAAGCCTGCTCTAATTCACTGAAATGTCTTTAAGAATTGAGAATAGGGCAATAAAAAGGCTAAAACCTAGGAGAATTAACATGTTAATAGAAATAAACTGCAAAACATGAATAATGGTTGTAGGTCGTTGTTTGAACCAGGGGAGACGCCCAGAAAACTACAATGAAGGAGCTGAGGGAAAAAGAAGAGTCTGGAGCAGGGAAATTGGGAGCAGGAATGGACGTCTACAAGAGAGAGAAACACTCACGGCACATCACCAGCACTCGCCTTTAAGGATGGACAGGGCAAGTGAGACTCGGGATCTCATTGCCTTGGGTCTGAGCAATGGCTCAGGACTCAAAGGTGTCCCAGGATGGACATTTTCACTACTCAAGCAGCAAGGTCCTTGGCAAAGCCCTGGTCACCTGACTATATGTTGTGGCCAGTATACCAAGGCTGGTCACTGCAGCTGGAAATCAGGTCCTGAAGTAACAGTCTAAGGGCATCTTCCATGCCCTCAAAGCATCATGGGATACTTATTTTTCTCTATTGGAGCCCCTGTCCCTATTTTGAGTGGATGAAGAGCAGCCAATCACCACCTCTCTAGTATTTTAACCTTCCCGAAAGGCCAATCACTAACAGTGAGCCGCAGGAGGGACGCCTTGGCCAAGAGCACACCACGTGAGAAGAGATGGCCCCAGAGGACTCTCACACCCAGTGACGCCCAAGATGTCTTCATTTGTCTAAGTACCTTCCACAATGTTCTCCAAAAACGCATTTCCTAGAATGTGTCATGCTCTGTGACACTCTCAAATGGATAAACATTAAGTGATCTGGATGTCATGGAAGCAGCTGGTTTTTTCAGGGTTTAAAAAGGGCTATAATTCGATCAGTAATCTTAAAATAAGAAAATAGAGCTTGGAGCTCTCATAAGAACCCTCTTCTGTCACTACTTATGTTTATTCCTGGCCAACAGGTGCCAGGGTATTTTCTATGCTAATAATAAAACGATGGGCCAGGGCTAGGGACAGCGCTCAGAAGGCTCTGCCTCCTTCTCCAGCAGGATAACAACACCCTGAAGGCAGGAGCCTAGGCGTCCACATAAATTAAGCTTGCTCACTGTAAGACCAGAGAATAAAAGAAGTCGGACCAAAACCGAACAGGTACCGAAACAGGACCCAAGGAAAAAACAGCTCTGACTGAGGTAGGGCCGAGATCGGATGACACTTGCACAGGTGACAGCTCCGTGGACACCACCTCGCCCAGCTGCGAGGGCAGAGTCACCTTCGGGTCCGGAGCTGAGCAGAGGACGCCCGGGAGCCGGCACTGCGTGCAGGGGCTGCAGCTGCACCTACACCAGCTGCGCAGTTTTCCCTTAAATTCACGGTTTGGTGGACCTGGGGGCTGGGAGCTATGGTGGCATGTTCAAAGTGTCATGGAATAAGAGGCTCCTGCCCGAGGGGTGTGGCCCGTGAGGAACGCAAATCAGGAACGCTTCTGATGGCATGTGATGTGAATCGGGCAGCATCAGGAGGTAGAGAACGGGGTGCCCGCGGCAGGACCCAATATGTCCACCTTCGAGGAGGCCGTGAATGGAAGAGGCCAGATGGACGGTGGTGAGACAGGAAGGAAGCAGGAAGGATGGGTCTAGCCAGGCATGACGGCGACAGGCTGTAATCCCAGCCCTCGGGAGGCTGAGGCAGAGGGTCACTGAGAGTTCGAGACCAGCCCGAGCTACGAAGTGAGCTCAAGGCCAGCCTGAGCTGCATAATGAGGCCCTGTTTCAAAAATACCAAAAACAAATACATTGTCTAGTGTTGTATGATATGTGTCCATGCTGAAAGAAACGACGAGAAGACCCGATGTTCAGCGGACTTACTGAGGTCTCTCGGCAAGCGAGCCCAGAGCCTCAGAAGTATCTCATTTTTATTGAGGGCTCAAAAACCAGCTAAGGAATGTGCTGATAACACTTCAAGCAGGGGAGGACGAAACTGTTGGTGTCACCTTGCAAGGAAACAAAGAACAGGGCACCCTCGGGATGAGCCCCTATCTGCGACCTTGAGCCCCAGCTTTGCGGGATTCCCAAGCAACAGAAGGCAGCCCTCCCTGGGCCTTGTCCATAGCTCACTGCTTCTAGGGACACCAATTGGCCTTTGGTCTTATCTTTATATGACTAGTCTAGTGTGAAGGTCAGACCAAAAATAATGGAGAAGAGAGGAGGAGAGGGGAGGGAAAAGGAAGGGAGAGGCCCATTAACAGCCCTGCAAGGTTTTATTAACTATTTTATACACAAAAGAAAACGGAAAGGTTTGGTAAATGGTGGAACTTAGAGTCAGATTCTGGTTTCTCAGCCTCCACATCATCCTGCTCTCCCCAGCCCACAAGTGCGTGTAAGTGGGGCACACACCTGAGCACACCTACACACACTTGCACACACCACACACCTGCACACACCTGCGTATGGTGGCACATACCTGCGCACACCTGTGCATGCCTGCACACACCTGTGCACACCTGCATGACCACACACCTGTGCATACTTGTGCATACGTGCACATCTGTGCACATCTGTGCACATCTACACACACCTGTGCACACCTGTGCACGCCGGCACACACCTGCACACACTTGTGAGGCCAAAGTTCTCTTTGCACTCTCAGCAGCAAAGACCACATGTTCTGGTATTTGTATTTCTCAGGAATGTGCGGGGACACCAACCAGACCTGGTTTAGGCTCTTGTACTTAGGAGACAAGACAGAGATCAACCTGAGTCAATAAAGGCACTGGGAGGTCACGGGAAATGGCAAGCACTCCCTTCTGGGCTGAGATTTTCTGCATGGCTTTCCAGAGTGTATAACTTGAAATTATAAGACCTAGAGCAAAAGTCTTTGTCTGTGCAGAGTAGGGCTTTATATTATTAGGGTAGAGCCAAACCCACATAAGATAAAGCACAATTCAGCTTGGTTTAAACGATGAGGAACACTTATGGTGTTGGTGCCAAGAGCTCCTGAGGTACGTGGCCTCTGGACTGGCTGGCCTCGTGTTCCGCAGCTCCCCTCAGAGCCCTGGGTTTCACAGCCTCGGCCTTTCTAATCCTAGTTCCACTGTGGCTGAGGGGAAGCTCCTGCAGTTCGTGAGATCAAGTGTAGACATAACCATGCCCAGCAGCATAGCGTTGCTTCTTCCTGTAAGTGTATCCACCAGTGCAAGGAGGTAATTCCTGGAGTCCCTTGCAGACTTGCTTTTGTGCTTATTTGCCAGAATTAAGATACATGCCTGTGCCTTACCCAGCCACCAGCAGGGCAGAGACACCACCACATGGATCTAGGCCAGTCGGAACAGAGCCACTCTTCTCCGAGGCCTGCAGGGGACAGGTGGGCAGCCCTGCAGAGCCCAGAGGAAGAACACTGAGAAGAGAGTGAGAATCTGCCGGATCCGTGTACCCTGTGACGTAGAGAGTGGTCACACATGATGCCACAGTGTCACACAAGTCCTGACACGCAGGGTCGGCAGGGTCTGTGCTCTACCGGAGTGCGCTCACCTGAACTACTACTGCTGGGGACAAGGCGAGCTCCACAGGTAGCCAGCTGATGCGAGAATCTCCAGAGCTACCTAGAGGAAATCCTGAAAGAACAAAGGAGAGTCTACCTTTGGGCTAGCAGATAGATGCTAACAACTTCCCTGTCATGGCTGAAAGATGGCCGGGTGGTAAGGGATTTGACTGCATTTCTAGCTGTCGCAATCATTCAAAATAGTCCCTAAAATGTTCTCTATTTCTTCTTTTGTTTTCCAAATTACTCTAAACTGTCATACGCCATCACATTCTTCTTGTTCCTACAGCCGGCAATTCCTTTTATGCTTAACTGGTCTTTTTTGACCACAGGATCATGAGCTCCTCCAACTGTGAGAAGCAGAAATGGAAAGACAAGGGTCGAGCATGTCATTCGAGGGTGCTGTGATGTGCAATTGGTCCTCGGAGCACCTTTCCAATCCCCAGAGAAAGAGGGAGGGATGAATGGCTGAAGCGGAACTGGTCAGATAAAAAGGAGACTGTGTAAGGCCCGCCTCGCTAGCTGGCAGGGATTTCTCCCCAGTGTGGCGTAGTCAAACAGCATTTTCAAGATAGCACAAGCAGTCAGAGCCAGGTCTTGGTTAGTGGGGCCACGCAGACTCTAGACCTCGGTATAGGCCGCGGCCCTTGGTTAAAGGTCCTGGTGGGGTTCAGGTCCAGGTCACTAAGTGTCTGCTTTGCACGGAACCCTGCCCAAGCATCATTATACTTCGTCTTCACAGCAGTCACACAAAGTGCTGCCCATACCTCTTTGTAAGTATAGAAACCCAGCCTCAGAAATACGTAACTATGGATGTATTTACTCACACTATTAAACAGTTGTGAGAAAAATGAGCATTTGGCCAAGCCAGTGTTCAGACTCAGACCTGAATCCTTCCAAATCCAAGCTCCCAGCTGCAAAAAAAAAAAAATGGAAACGGCGCCATGGACAGCTGAGGGCCCAGGTGCATGACCCCAAAACCAGGCAGACAAACGGATGCGAACATATCTATAATTGCAATAGGTACTTTAACATCATTATTTCCTTTCATCTTAGTTATTAACGTTTTAAGCTCCCAGCACTCGGGAGGCTGAGGTAGGAGGATCGTTGAGAGTTGGAGACCATCCTGGGCTACAAAGTGAGCTCAAGGCGAGCCTGAACTGCACAGTGAGATTCTATCTCAATAAATAGATAAATAAATAGATAGATAAATAAATATAAAGGAATATTCAGTTTCTGAAAATCTGACATGAGGTTAAGTATTAATTACTCTTGTTTTTATTTAGAATAAAGGTACATCAACAGCCAGATAGAGTGGTGTACCTGTAATCCCAGCACGTGGGAGACCAGGGCAGGAGGATCACAGACTGGTGGCCCCGGCTACGTGGAAGACCCTAAAACCCTAATATGGTGACATATTTTTATTTTTATGTATTTAGTACAGGGTCTACAGGATCTCACTATGAAGATCAAACTCATACTGATCCTTCTGTTTTCAGCCTCCCAAGCACTGGGATTACAGGTGTGCACCACCATGACGCCCAGTCTCAATCACTGTCTCAGAGCACCCACAGGGCCGGCACGGCACGCAGGGATTCAAACCCTGGCAGCTGCGCTTTGCCTAAGCAGGCGCTTCAGTCCGCTGAGCCATCTGGCTGGCCCGTGGTGATGTATTTTTTAAACTCTGAAATGTTTTGAAGAAAGAGGCACAAGATGTCCGAGTCTGAGCCAGTTTCCGCAAAGCATTCTCGAACGTTCCTGCTTAACTTTCTGAGCTCAGCTCCCCGGTGGACAAAGTGACACAAGGCCTGAAAGGTACAGTACCCAGGGCGAGCGCCTTCCTAGGAGTTTCTGCAATCTATGCGTCCTCAGGGCGCACAAAGTTCAAAACCAGCAAGCTCCTTGCACCAGACCAAAGGAAAGGGATTTCCGTTCCATCTTGGCCTCCTTCCATTTCTGCTCACCTGTCCTGTCACCCTACAACCCACTCCACTCACCTGCCGACGCTGGGGTGACAGGCCCTTAGGAGCAACGCCACCCACCCACGCATCACTCTGTCCTTGCCCACGTCCCTTGTACGCTCAGATCCAGGCGTTCAGCACATCCCAGGGCTCCCAGCGTGTGACTGACAAACCCGTTTTCCCTCCGACCTGGCTCTTTTAAGGGAAACGTCATTCGAAAGAAAAAGCTGAGCTCTCGCCCCCTACAGGGGTGACTTGCAAACACGCCTGAAGACGGGACACCTGGGCACTTGTGCTCGAGGTCCCCACTCAGAAGGGCCCGGAGCTGCACAAATGCGCCAGGTGTTTTTATTATTGGGCTGGGTTTGAAAGCGCCTATATACAGCTAACGAAGTCATTAGACACTATCAGGGTAACATAAAGAAATTTAATTTTTTTTTTCATTTTATGTGTATGATACAGGGTCTCACTACACAGCTCCGACTCATGGTGACCCTGCTGCTTTCAGCCTCCCCAGAGCTGGGATTACAGGGGTGCCACTCCCCTGGTCTCGGTTGCTGGCTCAGCCTGGGCCAGTGGGGCTTGTGGTGCTGGGCATCGAACTCTGGTCCCTGTGTTTGCCAAAGCAGGCACTTAGTCCGCTGAGCTATGTTGCTGGCCCAAGAAATGTAATATTTAAAAAACGTCGAGAAGCTTAGGATCTATTTGCAGAAACAAAACGCATGCAGCCAGAGTGCGGATAAGCAAAGCAAGATAGCGAATCGTGCCAAGCGATACATCAGACTACACAGGAGCAGGAAGGAACTTGTGGCCCGACCCAGAGTCAGACGAGGCGGACGCTCCCACGGTCACAGAGCAGGTGGACAAGTGTGAGGGTCACCGGGGGGCACGGGAGGGGAGGGACATCAGAGGACAGTCCAATGTTGAACAGGAGCCACACGGCCCGAGAGACTGGGCCCAAGAGACTGGGGTCCAGGACGCGAGTTGAGCCTCATCGCGTGGAAACTGATGAGCTCGGGCCATCTGCGAGCTGAAGAGGCAAAGATGCGAGGGCGGCCTCGGTGGGCGGAGTTCTCCTGGGCCTCTGAGGGGCGGAGACGCTTCCGCCCAGAGTTTCTGATTCAGGAGGCTTTAGTTGAAATCAGTTTGCATTTCACTTTTTTTTTTTTTTTTTTTTTTTTTGGTATTATGGTTTAGCCTGCCCTGGGGGGTGGGGCTGGCGCAGCATGTGGTGCCGGGGATCGAACCGCGGTCCCTGCAGTTGCCTAAGCTTGCCTAAGCAGGCGCTTTAGACCGCTGAACCATGTTTCCCGCCCTCAGTTATCACTTCTAACAAGTTCCCGAGGGACAATGCCGCTGGGCAGGGATCGCACTTGGAAAATCAACGCTGTATTTTCTGGGTGAAAGACCCTGACATTGCCAGTTGCCAGTGACCCACTGCAATTATGGAACGCTGAACTATGTCTACAACTACTTCCTCTTAGTTCAATGAGAAGTTTTTTGTACCAATAATGATTAGAAAAATTATCACGTCTACATTCTGTGCTCTGTATAACTACTACGAGGACAACAATATGCATTGTATCAATTATTGGGAATGCATTGTATCAATTATTGGGAATGTACTACTAACATGTTTTGAAACTGTCACATTATTTCTTATTCAAAATAATAAAAAAAAAAAAAGAAAAGAAAAAGAAAAAGGCCCCCACAGAGACAGAGGCGGACAGCATTAGAAAAACTAGAGCAGGGCCGGGGAGATAGCTCCATGGCACAAGTGCCTGCCTGGCAAGTACAAGGTCGTGAGTTGAAATCCCGGTCCCACCCCAAAGAAACAAAAAACAGAGCAGAGGAATGGGAAGGAAACCACACAAGAAATTGGAGTGCAGCTGTCATAGATAAGAAAAAACAGAAAAGGGAGCGAGCAAACCCGTGGACCAAAATGGCAGGGAAAAAAGGGAAAAATCCTGCTGCCCATCCTCCATGAGGGAAGAGCCCGCCTCCCACTCAAGAATGTTCTGTCGCACTGGACCCTTCTTGCCTTGTTTCACGGTGTCCATGGCCATAGGAAACGCAGCAGCCAGGCAGAAAGAGAGAGAATGGGGGTGGGGGGACGGGCGGGCCACCCTGTGCGGGACGACATTCCCAGTGCCCAGCTGCCCCACTTGGGTGCCTGGCCCAGCCCGAGCACCATCACTTAGACGGGCTCACACCCGAACCAGAAATTCCCATGCAGCAGCCGCCCCACACCCACCCCGGCGCCCGCGCCCGCGCCCGCGCCCCGCGCCCGGCGCCCTCGGGGAACTGCGAACTCTGACACCCAAACCTGACGCCGGCTTGGGAAAGGACGGGATCCTTGTGCTTCCTGCCTGGGCCACACGGGGGCCCGCTCCGGCGCTTTGGAGGTCCTGGGAAGCCTAAGCGTGCCGCGCAGGAGGACCCCAGACGCCCAGGCACCGTGGTGACAGCAACCAGTTGTCCTGGAGAGGCCGAAGGTGTCGGGTGTCGCACCACCTGCTAGACAGCTCAGCAAGGGGCTCTCAAAACAATACTGAAAATCGCGGGGTGCAGCTGCGAGAAGCCCTGGGTTCAAAGCCGAGCTTAGCAAAACGAACCTGGGTCTTCAGTGATTAAAGAAAATAAGACACGCCAGAAGCAGGAAAAATCTATCTTCTGATCGCCAAAGGGCAAAAGTGTGGAAATTCTTACATTAATTGTAAGAGATGCAGATTAATAAGCATTCTTGTATGCTCATGGGGGGGGTCAGTGGGGACAACACTGGGAAGGAAAGTTTTTCACTATTCCATAAACTCAATCACAGGACAGAGATTCAACAGTTCCACATCTACACATACCTCAGAGAAACACACACCCAGGAGCTGGAGACAGGGCAGATGTGTTAGC
Organism: Capromys pilorides; assembly: GCA_004027915.1. NCBI lineage: Eukaryota > Metazoa > Chordata > Mammalia > Rodentia > Capromyidae > Capromys > Capromys pilorides. The sequence continues at coordinate 15,601 of PVKN010007372.1, read as the reverse complement.
ATCAATTCTAAAAAATGAAAAAAAAGACTGCAGCTGGCCTGGTGGTGCACAGCGCAGCGCCAGCCCCAGGAGGCTGAGGCAGGAGGGTAGTCATAGGGCAGCCCGGGGTCCACAGTGAGTTCAAAGTCAGCCTGACTCAGTCTCAAAACACGGAGATAGATAGACAGATAGATAGATAGATAGATAGATAGATAGATAGATAGATAGATACTGCAAAGCACACCAATGTCCACTGATGGGAAAATATAATTTGGTTATTATAGTATTATGATATGTGGTATTATGGAATAGATTATAAAATATGGCTATAAATAAAACGTTGAGTGTTAAATTGCAAATGTGCTCAAAAAACATACACTATACACTATAGTAATTGATGATTTTTTTTTTCCTCAGTACTGAAGGGCTGTCGCAGAAGTACACGCCCCCAGCCCATTCTTTCAGTATTTAAAACAAGAGTCCTGTTATGGAGTCCAGGCTGCTCTTGACCTAGCAAGACCCTGTGTTAAAATGTAAAAGAATAGCGAGATGTAGTCGTGCACAATTATAACCCAAGCCCTTGGAGGCTGAGGCAGGAGGATTGCCGCAAGTTCAAGGTCAGCCCGAACTGCATTGTGAGACCCCAGCTCAAAAAACAACAAATAATCGCTTTTCCCAAACAGGGGTCTGGCTAGCCAGGAAGAAGCGCTGCTTCTGAGATCTCCTTGCCAAAGTGCTGTGGCCTGGGCTGGGGAGATAGCTGAGTAGAATAAGCGCTTGCCTGGTGGTGTGGTTTGCAGCTAGTTGTCCCCCCAAAGCCTCATGTAAATCATGGGGCTGTCGAGCACTCGGCTGAAGGGGCGGGGCTGTCAACCGCAAGGCTCGAGGGGCGGGGCTGGAGGAGGGTGGCCGAGAGAGGCGGGAACCATTAAAGTGACAGCACGCGATGTCAGAGGGCCCCCACCAAGGCAGCGATTTTGCGCTGGAGGAATGCAGCAGATCACCCTGGACACGGCAGCGCCCCAGCCTCTCCTCCAGTCCCTATAAAGCGGGGCCAGCGTCTTGAAACCTCCAAGAACTGTGAGCCAAATAAACCTTTCCTCCCCTGAGTTTGTGTGGCGGGTATTTGTCCCGACAACGACAGAATAGTAACTAAAACACCTGGCAAGCCCAAGGGCCTGAGTTCAATCCCCGGTTCTCAAAAAAACAAAAACAAAAACAAAAAAACCAGAAGCTGTGGCCTCCACAGAAGCAGCCTCAGGAGCGGACCTGAGAGGCAGGGCCTGGCGCAGGTGCCCGGCGGCAGGCAGCCTGCGGCCTGAGGACGCTTGCAGCTGCTGGATACCGCCCGGAGGATCGGAATCGGCGATGCCCAGGCGACCCGTGACTTCCGGCAGAGCCTGGGAGACCAGGCTTGCCATCTCCAAACGCCAAGTCCTAGGTGTGCACTGCTATGCAACGCAAGTGAATTAGAAGTCCATCGGTGGAAATTACGAAAGCAAGATCCTATAGACTCGGGAGCAAGAAGCTGGGTGCCGTGGGGGCGAACTTCTCGTCTGGAAGAGCGCAGAGACGCAGACCTCCCAGCCGCCCCCCGCCACTCATTTTAAGCTGGAGCCAGACATAAACCCCAGGGAGAGATCGTCCAGAAATAAATTTTGGGGCTTCTAATCCGACTGTATGTCCCCTGAATGGAAACCTCAAGCTTTGAACCTGTAACGCCCTGGTCTTTCGCAGACCGCTAGAATGTGGTACTGTTCCAGAAAACAGACCGGGCACGGGACGGCACGGTGCAGAGGAGGCTGAGGAGGCAGCTTATTACACCCATGGGCTCCAGCTCAGGGCTTGGGGCCTCCTAAGGGCAAGCGGGCTGGGAGATCCAAAGGCAGACTGGGCACCTGTGACTGCAGGTGGAGTGACCCTGGGTTGCAGCTGGCGCTCGAGCACCTCGAGTTACAAGGCAAGGCCGTCAGATTCACAGACACAGTAGAAGCAGGAGGAATGCTCACACGCAGAGAAGTGTTCTGCTATCTGTCTGCCCAGCAGTGGCTGCTGGGTTGGGCAGACATCGTTGGTGGGCTTTCTGGACAGGCTCCAAGTTATTCATTCATTCAATTCATTTTATTTATTCGATTTATTTATTTATTTTGTGGGACCGAGGTTCCAACTCACAACCTTGCACTTGCCAGGTAGGCACTTGTGCCACGGAGCCATCTCCCCAGGCCCCAGGCTTCTATTCACAATTTTAATTTTCCTTTCAGTACACACAAAAGCACCCCGGAGAGGGAGATGCCACCATAGAAGATCGAATAGCTCCTGGCCCCCACTGTGACAAGCCATAAAGACAACCAAACACACAAAAAAGAGGCACTTTGATTAAGAAAAACAAAAGCATCAACGAAACCTAAAAGCTGCATATGGATTTTACACACCTACCTTTACTAGCTGTATGTTTTACAGGCACGCCTGAGTTTGTGTACAAATTCAAATCAATTTATTGCAGTACTGCTTCTAACAGCCTGCTTAGGCAAGCACAGGGACTGGGGTTCGACCCCTGGCACCGCATGCTACACCAGCCCCACCCTTGGGTGCGTTGAATCAGCCACCGAGACTATGTATGGTGGCACACGCCTGCAATCCCAATGCTGTGGAGGCTGAGACAGGAGGATCACTCTGAGTCTGAGCTGCATAGTGAAAACTTGTACCAAATAATTTAAAAAATTTATTATATTAACATCACAAGATACTAGGGAAAAGAATGAGGTAGATCTAAGGAAATACGTTTATGAACTATTAAATGGAAAAAATGAAAAAAGAATGGTAAAAAAGTAAAATCACAAAATCTAAGCTGGGCATGGCGGCACACACCTCCAATCTTGGCACTTGCAAAGCTGAGGCAGGAGGATCATTACCAGTTTGAGTCTAGCCTGGGTTACTAAGTGAGCTCAAGGCCAGCCTGAACTACCTAGCAAGACCCTGTCTCAAAAAGACAAAATAAAAAATCTAGATTATAGTAAGCTCCAATGTACATATTATATGTGGGTAACTACACACATACGTAGGCACATATATGCCATGCTGGTTTACACAGAATGAACACGAAGAACTGCTGACAGATTGGCTTTGGTGAAAGGAGAGGGAACTTGTATTGAGGGAAGCTTCATTTTATAGCAATTAGTTTTACGTTTTTTAGCCATAATTGTTTTCCAAATATTAAAAAATTCAAGACAGCTGTGGATGTGGCTCAGTGGCGTAAGTGCCTGCCTGGCAAGTGCAAGGTCTTGAGTTCGATCCCTGGTACAAAAAAAAAAAAAATCAAAACACAAATATTCTTCAATGCCCGCAACAATCATTTAGAAAAGATGAGATTAAACAACAAAAACATCTACAATAGTCAACAACAAAAAAGAAATGAGACAATTCAAGACTTACAAAAGCACCCAGAAAGCTCAAGAGAAAAAGAACATTTTGTTTAATCAGATCAGCAATGTTTAAAAATAACAAAGTACTGACAAACAGGAGAACAATGTTAATTACTCTTCCATAGCTATTGGTAATAAAAACTGTTTAAATCTTTTGAAAAACACTTTAGTCCTATGTATCAAAGTCTTAAAAATAAACTCTAAACTTTGATCAAAACTTACACTTCCAGAAAATCAGAGATACAAGCAGAAACGAGTAAAAAGTTTAAGGATGTTCATGATGTTATTTTAATAATAATTGAGCAATTAGACGAACAATGTGATTTTCAAATAGATGAGGCACAAACCAATTAGGCCAAGATTAACGCGGAAGAGAAATCCTGTGAACCGTCTTAGGACAATGGCCACTGGAGTTCCTCCACAGAACAGCTGTCCCTGAGGACAAACACAGTCTGCTTCTGTGCCCTCTGGGACTCTCGCTATCAGTTACACGTGTCACACGTGTGGCCACTGAACAGCTGAAATATGATTGGTGCAACTGACATTTAATGCATTTCAATGTAGACACCACGAGTGACCAATGGCTACCAGGCTGGACTGCAGGCCTCCGGAGGGGACTCTTGCTCAGATTTAAGCTAATGCCCATCACCCTTCATGCTCATCTCTCCAAGGCCAAACACTGACTTTGCCTTGTGTCTGTAGGAAGTGCTACAGTGGCGTGCAGCTTGGTTGTTGTTTCCAGGTGGGATGTAAAACATTGTTTTGTTTTTTTAGCAGGACCGGTGTTCGAACTTACAACCTTACACTTGCCAGGCAGGCACTTGTGCTATGGAGCTATCTCCCGGACCCCTAATACAACGTTGGGAGCGACAGAAAGCCAGGAAATTGATCAAGTGTGTGTAGGTGGGACTTAGCCTCAGTGCCTGAAGCAGGAAACTACCCCAGGGCTGAGAAAAACATCCTGTTGACAAAAACATCCTGCCTGGTTCAGGCCAGCTATTAGTCACTAAGCAACCTTGCCTCATGGGATACAAACTTCGCAAAAGTATAAATAAAGGATTGCTTTTTTATGCCTAAAATTGGTCTTGCCCATCAGGCAGACTGGTGACCGCCTAGCCCACTTATTACTCTTCTTGTCGCGTCTCCCTGGGGTAGAACCGTTGGCAATAAGACCAACAGATCCCTACACATTAACGATTTTATCCTCTTTTCTAACAGAAGGAGCTGAAATTGCAATGTCTTCCTAGAAGTTGTAGTTGTTTATGTGGATAAGAATGTGCTGTTAGTGTCAAATTTTCAATTTTCTGTTTTTAGAAAAAAATTTTGTCTCTCTTCTGGGTCAATGCTGTGAATTGCATTTCTTCCTCTGAACACGACTGTGGACGGCAGAGGGAATCTTTTCTACAGCCGCGCAGTAGGAGGCAGCCCTTTGAACTCGCTTGGGTGAGGCCTCTCAGCCTCCTCTGGCCAGCTGGAGAAACCAGAAGCCCCAGGCCCACAGGGAGTGCTGCTCTGGCGGCCCCTCCACCCACCCTGCACTGCCATGGAACCAGGCGTCAGCGTCTCTACACCTGCAGGGCTTCCTCCCTGGCCCATCCCCAAATCACAGGGAACAACTACTTCCTATTTATTTGGTTTGTAACCCAGCTAGCAAACGCTTTAAAATTTGTTTGGAGCTGGGCATGGGGGCACGTCTGTAATCCCAGTACTCAGGAGGCTGAGGCAGGAGGACTGTTGAGGCCAGCCTGGGCCACAGCGTGAGCTCAAGTCCAGCCTGAACTCAAAAAGACAAACGAAAAAAAAATTTGTTTTTAGACAAGGTCTTGCTATGTAGTTTATGCAGGCCCCAAACTTACAGCAGTCCTCCTACCTCAGACTCCTAAATATTGGGTGGACAGGCCTGCGCAGCCACATTGAGCGTGCGTGTTCTTAGAAAGCTCCCCGAGGTGATTCTACCGGAATGCTCAAGTCCAGTGAGGCACCCCGGTGTGGGCAGGGCGCTGGAGCTTCGCAGGCACCAGGCAGGGCCCAGCCCTGAGAATGTCCTACCTCATACATTAAGGCAACAATCCTAGTGCTCTGGGAGGCTGAGGCAGGAGGGTCTGAAGATCCATCCCAGACTGGGATACTTGGCAAGATTTGTCTCAAAATAGTTTTAGAGCAAGAGCTGCGGATGTAAGTCAGGGAGAAGACCCTGGGTACACTCTCAGAGACTTCAGAGGGTTTTTTAAAAAACCACATGTACAGGTGAAGGGTCCAAAGCAATTAAGCATGGCTGTGAATCCTGGGTTCACCCGAGGCTTCATCTCAGCCACCCCATCCTTAGGGCTGGTGAATCTACACTCAGTGACCACTATGTCATCACAGAAATTCTCTTTTCCCGACTCTAGGCAGCACAGTCTCAAAAAATTGTTTTCTTCCGGGCTGCTTAGGAACCAGCCTGGAGATATAGCTCAGCACCTGCCTGGCAAGCACAAGGCCGTGAGTTTGATTCCTGGTACCACAAGAAGGAAGGCTGAGGCCTAGAGCTGGGGGTGGTAGTACAGGCTTGTAAACCCAGCACTGTGGGGGCTGCGGCAGAACTGCTGAGTTGGAGGCCAGGCTGAGCTGCAGAGCACAACCCTAAGATAAATAAAAAAAATTAAAAGCCCAGGTCTAACGCTGCGTCTACCCCTAGGAAACTGCAGGCTTGTGTGCATTTTGGATAGCAGCGGGCACTTTTCCTAGTGTGCAAAGTGTTATTAATGGGAACGGTTACCCTCCGTGGGAATATGGTAATTGTAGCATTAAAATTGCTTAAGACTAGTTTGGTTACAATTGAGCAGGCACACACCCACTAGATACTATTTTGACTGGCTCTGTGTGCCCCACAAATATGAAGATAAAGGTTTCTCATTCGCCAGTGAATAAAAAAAGAAAGAAATGAAGATTTCTGGGTCTGGGGCCAGCGAGATAGCTCAGTGGTCTAAAGCACCTGCTTAGGCAAGCTTATGCAACCGCAGGGACCTGGGTTTAATCCCCAGCACCACATGCTGCCCTAGCCCCACCCCCAGTGTAGGCTGAGCTTAGCAAAAAAAGATTTTTGGGTCTAACATGTGGTTGAACATGTAGTGCACATAGTATGCTTTAGATTTGGAGTCTCATGTTAGCCTACTATGTGAGCCTCCAGTGGTATTTATGGGTGAACATACAAGGCTATAAAAATTCAGAGACAGCACTAGTGAGAAAGCCACTGGTAAGCCCACTCCCGCGCAACCAAAAGCCTCTCCTCGCTGTCTTCCCTAACCTCCAGGTGGCACGGGTCCTGACTGTTCTTGAGCATGGCCCACGTGGGAAGTTTAGTCCTTGGAGTAGCGACTATTCTAACAGCCGCCAGAGAAACAAGCTCCGTTACTGCACCCATTGGACTATTTCACCCTTACAATAGCAATCTTTACAGGTGCTGGATGTCGTAGACCGTGTCTATATACTCGGCACTTGGGAGAATGAGGCAGGAGGATCCTTGTGAGGTTTTTTTTTTTTTTCCTTTTTTTTTTTTGCGGGACTGGGGTTCAAACTCACAACCCTGTACTTGCCAGGCAGGCACTTGTGCCACAGAGCTATCTCCCCAGCCCCCTTGTGAGTTTGAGATCAGCCTGGGCTACAAAGTGAGCTCAAGGCCAGCCTGGCCTGCATAGGGAGACCCTGTCTGAACAAGACCAAAAACAAAACAAACAAAAAGTAATATTTACAGATTGAGTTATTTATCCTGGGTTCACAGGTGCTATTGTGGAACTTCCTCATGGGAGAAGTCTATAACGCTAAAGTGAGAAGAATTTTTCTAAAACAGGCTATCTAGACACTAATTTCAAGATAATTTTCCAAGCTGGGGATATACTTCGGCTGCACAACATGGGTCTGGCACGTGCCAGGTCCTGAGTTTGATTCCCAGTACCCCCCACAAAAAAGGTAAGATACTTTAAAAAAAAACACCAGCATTTTCAAGGTAGCTGCAGGCACCCTCCTGACTTTCAGCAGGCCCGCTCCAGGAGGATTACGTAACTCTAGGTTCCGCTTACTGGTTAGAAGGTCCGTCGCTGGGCGCAGGACCCAAGGGGCCCATCTCCCTCCCCATGCCTCCCTTGACTCCCGGTTCCCTGACTACCACGATGTGAGCCGCTCTCGGGCCATGGCCCTCGGCCGCTGCCCTGTCTTGGAGCCAGCTTCATGGGACGACACGTGCACCACAGTAAAGCTGTCCTCTACTCTGCAAGTAGTGGGGAGTACTGTGTCTCAGTGGCCAAGACAGCAGACGGACGGACCCACGCACTGCGGCACCACCTAGACAGCGGGACAGGAAAAGAAACGAGCCCGGGTACGCGCACACCGCTAGGTGAGAGGCTCTACCTAGGTCACTGCTGAGAAAACATAAAGCCCCGCAATTTCCAAGGGCCGGGTGGGGGAGGGGCTGGGGCGGCGCAACTGTTCTGATATTCAGGAACTGGGGGTGGCTGAAAACAATGTTGGGTGTCTAAATTTCAAGACGTTATCATAGTAAAAGATTGCCATTCATTCGCCTTAAAATATCCTGCTTCAAAGGCACGTATCCTGGGGCTGGGGAGGTATCTCATGGGCTCTAAGAGCCTGCCTCGAAAGCGCAAGGACCTGAGTTCGATCCTGGGTACTGCGTGCCACGCTAGGCCTGGGGCGCTGAGCTTGCCCTGCAGCCGAGCGTGTTGGCGCACGCCTAGAACGCCAGCGCGAGAGAGGCCGAGACAGAACGACTGCTACGAGTCTCAGCTGTGTAGCGAGACTCTACCAAATAAAAGATTTTTAAAAAATTAAAAACAAGACACTTTAGCCGACTGTTCTTGCCACTTCTATCATATTAGTTGACACCTTCATGAGTGTCGTGAGCTGTGATCAGAAACATGGTGAATGCTGTTGTCGGACGTCATTCTGCAGAGGCAGCTCGTGCAAACGCACGGCCTCGGCCGCTTCACTCACCAGGTCTGGCACCACCCAGCTTCCGAGTCCGTCCCACAGTAGACATGACCAGGACCAGTCCACTGAGGACACGGACCACGCCGTCACAGCGCAGCTAGAGGCAACTCAGGCATGCGGCCTCCGGAAGGGCTTCCGAAGCAGCCGGACGGGCTGTAAGGTCACTGTCCACGCAAGGACCACGTTGGGAGGGGGATGGGCGGCAAAATTTAGTAAGAATATTTAAAATGAAACTCATCGTGGTTTTCTATCCTCCACTATATAGATGCAGGTCGTTGAATAGGTTTGCACCCACAGAATGTACGGCGCTGCGAGCACGCTGGCGTGAACTCCAGGCTCTGGACAACGACGTGGTGACGTGGCCCGGGGCTGTATTAACCGGCTGCTGTGGTGCCAGCGGGTGTTGGGGTGCAGGGCGGGTATGGGGAGCGAGTCCCGGGCGAAGGCAAGATCCCAGGAACTGTCTGATGCCCCGCTTGGCTGGGAAGCTAAAGCTGCTTTAAAGTAATCCATCAAAATCATTTCAAGAAATGAAGAAAAAAGCATCCCACTTGGTAATATAGCGGTCCCTCATCACGGATGGCACGTTCCAGACAGCCCCAGGATACGTGAAAATCAAACAGCGACATTAAACCTATTTTAGTATTTATATATATTTTAAAGCTTTATTATAAATCCTTCCCAATCTTATAAACCTTTCCCACTTTTAAAAATACTTCTGATGTTGGGCCAGGAAGATGGTTCAGCGGTCTAAAGTGCCTGCTTAGGAAAGCTTAGACAACCACAAGCACTGCAGTTCAGTCCCCGGCACCACATGCTGTGCCAGCCCCACCCCCAGGGCAGGCTGAGCTGGCCATAATGCAAAATAAATAAATAAAAACATTCTCATAAGAAAAGTCTGTTAAATACATAATAAAATATTAAAAAAAAAATACTTCTGATGTTAACCATTTTCTAAGCCCTTAAATCTATGCAATTTTAACATATGTATACACTGTAGTACAGTATATATTGATCCACTAAAGATACTGTAGTGTTTCAACTTAATATTCCTTTAAAATGTTAAAATTAAATTTTTATTTTTATATATTTAAAAAGATTTTAGGCAAAAATCACTAAAGCCATAAAAAGTATGACTATACCTATACGCTACTGTACAATACCACAAAAATCCAGCAATATAGCAAAAAAAAAATTGATAAATAATGTAGACTAGTATTTTTCCAGTGAGTCTGAAAGTGGAACCATGAGACATCCATGTTTGGGATGGGACCGAAAGTGTTTCAGATTTATTCTGAGTTTCAAATACACATACACAACAAAATTCTTGGGGTGGGGGGCAACATAACCCTAAACACAAATTTGTTTCAAGAATGTCTTTGACACATCACCCAAAGACAGCCCAAGGCAGCGCTTTTGCACCCTGATCGCAGTCTTTCACGTGGGGTCAGTTGGAAGACGTACTGTGCGTGGTCTCAAGCTGGCTCAAAGGGTTTTGGATGCCCAGGTGAGGGGTGTTCCATCTGCACCCTTGCCTAGGAAACTCGATCAGGAGCCTGGGGTGTGGCCCCAGATGTGCGTATGGCGGGGAGAATTCTCAGCCTGCCTCAGGCCTTGGGGTCCACCCCTAGCAGCGCCAAATAGACAAACCCTCCAGGGCCCTATTTCTAGTTACCCAGTACCAAGCAATAGCATGCCAGAAGGGCAGGCGGAGTCCAGCCCTCTGCCATAACCATGGGAAGCAGCCAATCACGATGTGGGTCAAGGAGAACCCGAAGCCACCCGGCACAACTGTGGCCCCGTCAGTGGTGAGGAGACCCAGGGACTCGAACCTTTGGGTGTTTTGCTTTCAAAGTTCATTCCCAAGGTCTCTGCAGTCTCCTCCTAAGACAATTTTCATATATTAAAAATTCGTAACCCTGCCAACAAAGCACTTGCCTGAAGAAAACGAGGCTACTCTGAAATGTGGGTGTTACTTCGTGCTAAGCCTTTATTTACACCGTTCTTCAAAACAGATTTCCGTGGCCCCACCAGCTCTTCCCAGCGTGACTGCAATCGAACAGATGGGCTTCACAGGGCAGTGTGAAGCAGAAAGCCACGCTATGGAAGCCACGCTGTGACGTGACCTATACAGCGCCATTAGTGGTTAGCTCTACACTCTTCTGAGGGTAAATACTCCATTTTGGCTGGTAACATTTCTGAAGGAAGCTGTTCTCATGCGCAGATTCCCACAGAGAACCGAGGGTGCGACAGTGCCATGCCTGGCCATAGTGTTATCCGACAGTTTAGGGGCACAGTGTGTCATTTCTTTTCCCATCTTTTTTCAGGAATCTTGGATAAGGAGGAATCGTGACTTTCATCAGTACTATAGCGGGCATATAAAGTCTGAAATTAAAAACATAGGTCTCCTCTGTAATTCTGCATTCCACGTATTATTAATTTAGCAAAGGTAACTTCACATATTCTAAATAAAATAAATTTATTTCTTATTCGTATAGTTAGGAAGTTATGTTAAAAATGACGAGTTTTCAATGTCTGTTGGGCTTAAGAAAGAATCATGTAGCACAAAGTGTAGCTCAATCTTTGTGTGAAAGAAATAAAACGTAGCTAAGAAGCACACGTATAACTCTTCAAGGCTTTGGTCTTACTGTTTTCTTGAGTCAAGGTCTCACTGCACAGCTAGGGCTCGCCTTGAGCTTATTTTCCAGCTCCAGCTGGCCCCTTAACTCACAATGACCCTCTTGCCTCAGCCTCCCAAGAGCACTGGGATTTTAGGTGTTCACCACACATCTGGCTTCAAGGTTTTCTTTTGCTCTCAATGAATATATAACCTCAGTGATATGCATGACTAATCCACTTTATAAAAGTTCTGAATATACCATAGATTTAAAACATGAAAACAGGAAGCACAGCACAATTAGAAAAGACTTTGCAGCGGATGTGGTGGCACACACCTATAATCCCAGCACTTGGGAGGATGAGGCAGGAGGATCGATGAGTTCAAGAGTTCAAGCCCAGCCTGGGATATAAAAGTGAGCTCAAGCCCAGCCTGAACTACATAGAGACCCTGTCTCAAAAAAGTAAAAAAAAAAAAAGAAAAGGCTTTGCCTAACTTTAACTGCTAAATCCATGGACTGGCCCCCAGCACATGAAAAACATTTAAACAATACACCTTCTAGCCTTCGGATGCACTTACAGTTGTGGCCATCTAACAAATCCCAGTAGAGGTGTCCCGGGCTCTCGGCCATTTAAATCACCTTTATTCCCACCCAGACAGCTAAGAGTGTCATTAGTTCAAGCTCCCATAATTTTTTATAATGTCGTGACTGAAATGTATAGTAACTTCTTGATACCTAGGCTAATGGGTCAATAAGCATTCATGAAGTCCTGGAAGTGAGCAGGTGGTTGGTGACACAGAAATCCAAGGCATATACATGAATATAAACAGGTACTGGGAAGCCAAAGGGCTTGAGCCGTGTGCTTCAGGCACTGTGTGATTGCTACGTGCAGCTCTACAGAGCCCATTACATGTTACAGATATGGTTAACTTCTCTACGGCTTAATAGAAAAAATTCGAAATTGATGTTAAGAATCATTGAGACATGTAGTTTAGGGGACAGATTCCTATGCTAAATTTATTTCAGCCAAGTCAACAAAGTATCCCTTTGAAGGTGCCTTCTACGAGAACCCACTCTGAAATGTGCTCTATGCCAAACGTAAGTATAAAGGAAGCAAATCTGTACTTACCAGAAAGCACACATGAGGTGTATAAATGTAGCAGTGTAAAATGCAGGGATTACACTCAGGTTCTAAGGAGTTTCCCACTTAGGTCTCTACTCTCTGAAGTAAGTGTATGCAGCTTTATTTAAGATCAACTTACTTTAGCAACTTTTAAAATGGAGTTAGGAGAATTCAGACCGACCAGCTGGCCCAAAACATGCTTCATTTCATCAGAGGTTCCCTTAGCTGTTTGGTTACCTGAAAAGTAAACACAATCAACAATGTGCAGGCTGCCACAGAGGAAAATGCAAGACCGTTCAAAATGCCACCATGTACCAGCCCAGTGAGGGGCGTTCCAACAATTCGCCACTGACCACAGCAGCAGGCCTTGGCAAAGGACAGGCAAAGGGGGCCAGGTGACAAAAGTGTTACGGGCTTTGCCAGTGGTGTGCCGGCCCATTCCGACCAACAGGCCGTTCTGGTTTGCGGTCTGGATGACCTTGAAAGCGTACCTGGGTAACTCTGGATCTGGACGTAAGGATGTGCCAGGAGCTCGGGGACAGACAGCCGCTGCTTGGGGTCCCTGCGCAAACAGCACTGAAAAGGACAAAGATTCTATTGTATACACCAGAATTTCATGAGGCACTGATAAAATGTTTTCCAGATTTCATCGTGTCCCAGGAGCTGCTCTGCAGACCCCAAACAAGGTTCTGCAGGAGCCCAGCGCTCTGCGCTGAAGTATCTTCAAAGGAAACGTGCTAGGACCACGTTCGGCCAGCAGTCCAACAGACCAGCTATAAGCAAGCCAGTTATGTAGCTCCCACAGTTGCAGCTATTTCTTTTAAGAAAACTACCACGTAAAATATTATCTTTTCATATTTGTAGTCTGTTAAAATTACCTTTAATACATCTTGAAGATCTTTCTCTGGAATATCAGGAAATTCAATTTCATGATTAGGGTCAATTATAGCGTGTAACTTAGAAATCTGATTAACTATGTGCTGAAACGGGGTCTTTCCGTAGGTCATATAGTACAAAATGCATCCTAGGGACCAAACGTCACTTTTGGGGCTGATCTAAGTGGGAAAGAAAAGAACAAAAACACAAGTTGGTGCACTTCAACGTAAAACCTAAGAATATCAATATTAAAAATCACAATCATAAAATTACAATTAAATTGCACTGATCTACATGGCAGCTGGGGGCGGTGGCGCAGGCCTGCAATCCCAGCGCTCCTGGCTGCCTGAGGCGGGAGGACTGCGCAAGTGTGAGACCAGCCGAGGCTACAAAGTGAGCTTGCGGCCAGCCTGAGCTGCACAGCGAGACGCTGTCTCAAAAAAGGACAAAAAACTGAAACAAACATACATGACAAATATTATTTTTCTCGTTTCCACGTACTGGGTTATTTCACTAGAAATGCATTCACCGGAGACAAAAGGGTGAGCCATAAGATCCAGCAGCGCGGCCCCCCCAGGGGCCCTGCCTGGAGTCCACAGAACCAGTGCGCAGAGGAGCGGAAGAGGGACCCGGGCCCTCCAGGCAACTGGTAGAGCAGAACACGGGTGGGCCATGGCGCACAGGGCCGGCGCTGCTGCCAACCTCGGCTGGAGGCGCAGCCAGAGAAGCAGGAGCCGGGGAACGCGGGGTCCCAGCACAGCCCCGGGGCCTGCTAACCGCTCCATGGGCCCGGTGCCCTAGGGAGGGCAGCCAGGGGCCCCGCAAGCGCTGGAGACCTCCAGTGAGGCCAGGGTGGGCCCTGACGCCTTCCCACCATGGGCAGCCAGGTCCAGCCCGTGTCCACAGGACAGCGTCCCCACTGCCACAGGGAGACCACACAGGGTCTCTGTGGGAGGCGGATCCTCCACCCGCGCTGAGGACACCGCTGTGCGGATTCACTGCGCACTGCCGCGGGCCAATCCCGAGCCACCATTACAGTCTGGGCAAGGACAGCAAGGGCTCGGAGCCCAAGCGCTGGGCCAGACCGGGCCAGGTGCCCGCGGCCCAGCAGCAGGGCCCCGAGCCAGCACTAACTTTAGTACTGTCAGGGGGACGGAGCCTGGGGCGCTCCGACCTCTGGCCAAGAGGCACTGTGGGAAACACACATGAAACATCTCAACAGAGTATTTAACGTGTTCCCCGGGGGGGGGGGCGTCGGATAGGTTTGGGTTCCTGTATGCTCTTGAGTTATCTAGTGACATGAGGTCATGCTGTGCTCTCTGTGGATTCACGTGTTTACTGGGTAGCTGCTGTTGTACACCGGTTCTCTCCCTGGTTCTGGATTAGCAGGAGTCCAGGTTCCCTCGCTCTTCTCTGCTCTTGATCCCGTTCCTCCACCACAAACCCCCAACACCATGTCAGCAACATGATCCTGCCTTCTTTTTCCAAACACGTGACACCCCTCCAAGTTTTTCAACTCCCCACAGTCACTCCTCTCAGCCAGCGTGCGGCCCCTCTGTCCTCCCCAGCGCCCCTAGCCTGCTGTCCTCCCTGCTGGCCAGCTCTGGCTCGCCCTGGCCCCACCACCAACCATCCCCACAACCTCAACGCTCAATCTTCAACTCCATTAAAGGAGCTTGGATACAATCAGACCGCGCCTCCATTTCTCTCAGCTACCACACCCTGCCCTTCAGGTCTCCCACCTCCTGCCTAACACCGCCCCCAGCCCCTCCCCCTTCCCACTCCACCTCCCCCACCTCTCTTGGGGCTGAAGAGCAGCCACAGTAACAAGTGCCCCTTTGGCTTAGCAGGCAGGGGACGGCAGGGGCCGTCGAGTGGAAGCGCCGCGCACTGTGGACGCGGTTACACTGGGACGCAATTCATCCGGCGAAGCCTAGGTCAACACCACTTACAGCAAGTACCAGCAGAAGCACACCCCACACCGGTGTACACAGCTAAAGATTACTCACAAGAGGAAGCATCCACCTCCAACATCTCCACACAAGCCCTGGGCCTCAACTTGCAGAACCTGCCCCTCCCCAAAAGGGACAAAAAAGGGGGTCCTCAGAAATTTTTTAAAATATGTACGATATATAAACAAACACAGATACAAGTAGAAGGATGGCGAAACAACAAAACAAGCTCTCCCAGCACCCTACTCTCCTCCCAAGGCAGAGCCAGAACAATACGAATATCTGGTAGCAAAAATCTGTGAAAACTTCCTACAAGGGCTACAGAAAATTCACGATTCACAGAGAAGATGAATCCAAAGTCCACACGAAGCACACTCACTATTTCCACGGAGAACTTAAGGGCAACAGGGAAGTAACCGGAGGAGCAGGGCAGGGCTACAAAACTGGAAGGACAGATTCAGGAGGGACCCAGAAGCCTCATCAGGGTGTCAGGAGGAAACACCTCCAATAAGAAAATGGTTGAGGGGCCGGCGAGATGGTTCAGTGGTCTAAAGCGCCTGCTTAGGAAAGCTCAGGCAACTGCAGGGACTGCGGTTCGATCCCCAGCACCACATGCTGCGCCAGCCCCACCACCAGGGCAGGCTGAGC
>PVKN010007371.1:0-26776 GCA_004027915.1 Capromys pilorides | reverse complement strand
GGAGAGTTCTGGGAAGGAAAGGAGATCAGCAGGTGGACTGGGGACTGCAGCGAGTTTCTGAACCCTGTGGAACATATGGACCCCGTGCCTGCAGGGTGCAGGTGCCTGAGAGCACAGACTCAGGGTACCCATCTGACTTAGGGGGCTTCCAGAAGGGTCATGCTCTGCCCAAGGCTACAGGGACCTCCTCATCCGCGCTAGGGAGTGGACACAGCCTACCCACCGAGGACGTCCTTTTCTTGCAATGTATGAGTTATGGAATGTAAACTATCTCAGTCCTGTTCGCGGCACCGTATACCCTCAGTGGTCATTAGCATGATCATTGTTATGTTTTGTCTATGTCAGAATGGCACTGACTGATAGAAGCTTGAGAGGAAACATACCACGTGACATTGTGGCTCAGCTATGAGGAAGACAATGACTTTCTGGGATTCCAGTTCTGGGCATCGGCCCAGGAGAAAGACGGGGCAGGTGGGGTCCTGGACGGCACCTGTTTCTGCAGCTGCCCAAGAGCCCGCCAGAGGGCGCCCTTACACCTTAGGTCGCGTTGGGACCCCGAGCGCACAGGCCCGACTGTCATTGTCCCCGCACTCCAGGCTGCTTACTCTTCAGGGTAACAGTGCCTAAGAATCTTTTCCAACAGCAAATGGGTGCGGGGCTGGGCGACCTCCAGCCTTTTCCTGCAACGTGCTCATGGGCGGCTGGGATTCCGGATATGGGAGGGGGTCCTGGTGCCGCACGCTCAGGACAGACCCACACCCAGGCTGGAGGGCACCTCCTTCACACCCCACAGGGGCTCCAGGGAACCTAGTTGTGCATGGAGGAGTGGGCAGGTTCTCTCCCTGGAAGAGACACACGTGTAGGGGCACTCCAGGGAGGGGTCTTTGACCAGGGACAGCACAGAAAAGCAGATGAGAGGAGGATGGGCAACGGCCTGGGCTTTGCAAGTTTCCATAATAAAAAAGATCTATTTCTGCTTTAAAGACATAAGATGAAACTAAAAGTGAACTAAAAGTTCTTTCTGGAAAACAATAGTTTAAAAAAAACATGATGAAAATGCTTTCAGTAAAAAAATAGAGAATGCATCAGTTTTGGATAGGCACAGAGGGCGAGAGAACTGTGGCCTGTCAAGGAGGCAGAAGCTCCTGATCTCAGCAAAGCCTTAGTATTTCCCTCTGTGAAATGGGCGCACAGGTCCTGTAGGAAGGGGGCTTCCCAGGTGATGAAGCTCTGGGCTCTCTCCAGGGTGCCATAGACCTCAGCCCAGACAGGGCAAGCCCTTCTCTTACTGCCTTTCTTTGTCATGTGGAAATGGAGTGACCTGCTGGCTCTTCTGTCACAGGGTGAGGGGAAGGCAAATGAGGTAAGGAGGAAAGGTTCAGTGGGTGGGGAGCCCTGGTAGTCTGCAAATTTGCTTTCTTTTTCTCGGTGTCTGGTGTGGTGAGCTGCCCACACCAACCTGAGCTGTTGTTCAGAATGTTGAGTTAGGTGCTACTTAGGTCTTACATTAGGAAATAGGACCACCTGGACCACTGTCCTGGCTGCTGGGCTGAGGAAGGAATAACTGCTTCTTGACAGAACCTAGCTGTGAGTTGGCCTGTGTCTGCCACGGAAGTGACTGCCCCTGGCACAGTGGGCTCTAAGGCACAGGGATGTGGGAGCACCAAAGGCTTTGGTTGGCGGCAGTGCTGCTTATTATGTAGATTCGTGCTATGGCGCTGGGCATGCGTGCCTCACTGAACGCTGATCGCTGCAATCCATGCAGTGGCTGGAATCAAAATATGCACGGGGGGGGGGGGGTCACACTGGAACGTTTGTGTGGAAGGCTGAGTCAGGGGCAGGGGTAAAATAGCCTGCTTGCTTTTGGGATCATTTATTCCTGTAGCATTTTTCCTATGATGGTAAAATGACTGTAGTTGCTCTAGACTTCATGCTTGTGCATCTTTCTGCAAAATCCTTTGCTCCGGCAAAAACTTCACTGGTTTGAGGACCAGTTGTAGCCCATGAGAAACACCATTCACTTCTTGCACTTGCAGGTAAGCTAAGGGCCATGGTGGTACCCAGTAGGAACTGGGGTGCTGTGGCATGGTAAGAGGGGTGACAGGATGCGGGCCAGCCATAGCAGCTGCACAGGTGAATGTATTAGGAAAGCTTTAGGAAGTGGTGTATGAGCTGGAGCACTGCTCCATTCATGTTTGTCTTCACAGAAGAGCAAGTCAACGCTAAGAGAATCCAGACGGTGTGCTCAAGGCTGTGGTTAGTAGGTAGGAGATGGGTCAGACACAGGCCTTGTTCCCCACCCTGGAGCCTTCTCAGGATGCCCCTGCCTTCTGTGCACTCTGCACAGGGCACACAGAAGATTTTATTTTGTACCATCGGCAGATGCCTGGTGTTAATCATTCTGAGTGTGTCCAGGGTCTAGCCACATCCATGTGCTGGGACAAGCAACAGAATGCATATTGCAGGTCAGAGCAGGACATTTCAGGACATGCCAGGGCCCAGGGCAGCTCTCCTCTCAAGTGAGGGGTTCTCAAAACCACCTAGAGCTCCTCTTCAATGAAAGTTTTGCCTCTTTTAATTCCTACCAGGGCAAAACCTTGTACATCCCTTATAAATATTTCAGTCCCTTCCAGCAGCAAGTTTCTGTTGTCCAAATGCTGATGTGGCCATCTCCTCTGTGCTGGGAAGTCTGTCCTTGGGCAGCTGTGGGGTAGAGGAGATAGCTACCACCATCTCTCTCCTGGCACCAGAGAGGTCATAGAGTACGTGCCAGAGGAGAGTGAAAGAGAAAGTTGGGGAAGGGAGTCCCTAAAGTAGCGCCAGGGCTAAGACCCCATTGGGCTGACATGCTGGACCATTTAGAGCATCTGTCACATTGTTGAAACTTTGCAGCTTGTCATTTGCTATGCAAGTCTGGGCTGGTCACTTATAGCCAGGAGTAGATAGGCCTAGATTGGCAGGGGTCTGAAGGGATCCACAGACAGTTCTTGAATACTAGAGCATGAGGAGTGAGGCTGATTTCCCTTGCTCCCTGCCCAGCCTGTCTTATTCAGTGTTGTCCCTCGAGAGCCTGCTAGACACTCACAGAATCACTAAGTGAAGCATTGCTCAGGGTGGGGACAGGCTGGAGACACCTCCTCCCTGGTGGTGCTCTTGTTTTCAGGAAATTTTGCAGGAGATGGAGAGTGGAGGGACCACTGTCTCCTGTCTCTGGCGGCTCTTGGGCAGGGCCAGCCCAATAGATCTGAGAGTTATATTACTCTGGGGAAAGGAAGAACATCTTTATTTTGTTCGGTGAGCTGGTTGTGACAGAGGGATGAAGCTTCTTCTCTGTGCAGCCCACCTTAGAACAGGTCAGAGAGCCCCACTAAGCATCTTTGAGGCTCCATGGCCACCAGGCTAGTGGGAATCCTTTGCACCATGAGGCATCCCTCTAAGTACTCAGGGCCTTCTCTGTGCTGGTCCTTGGAGCTCACAGAGTGGAGGTGGGTCTCATCACAGCCCTCCTGGAGCTCAGAGTGTACAGCAACTGTCTGGATCACAGTGGCCTACTCTCTTGTGGGCTGGAGGAGCTTTGATCTGGGCACTTCTCATGGATTTGGCTTTCTACCTCAGCTTGAGGATGGAAGGAGGTACAGAAAAAGCCAGCTGGGAAGGCTCCAGTGGCTGGGAAGGAGGAGGCTTGGGGTCAGGCCCACTGCACCCCAGCATTGCTGGTTGAGGGCCCCAGGCAGCACTTGGGAGCTGTGAGGTAGGGGTTCAGCTCCTATGGGTCTTGGCACCCAGTTGCAGTTCCCAGCTGCAGGTGAGGGTGCTGGAGATCACCTGAGATGTGGTGGTAGGGGCAGATCCTTGTTCCTCCCTGCCTTATGCCTTGTGCATTCTGTTTCTATTGTGAGTGGGCATGGTAAGTGGCCCCAGCTTGTTCTCTTAGCTGGAGTCTTACCAAGAGTCAGTGGCTGGGCTAATAACTAGGTATTTATACATCTATTCCCAAAGTTCAGACAGGACTGAAGGACAGCAATGAGGGAGGAGGGAGATGTGATGCCCAGCACAAGTGCAAAGGCATTGTATGCCTGCGGACCAGCTCCTGGGATCTGCAGTGAGTTGGTCTGTCTTATGAGTTGGTTGGACCAATGAGAAGAGGCCACAGGGACGACAGTTGCTGTAGCTCATACAGGAGAGTAGAGCACACGGTAGTGGTGGGAAAACAGGGGGTGACTTGCATAGCCCTCTTCACCCTGGAAGACTTGAAAGTTTTGCAATTCTTCTCTCACTTCAGAGGGAGCAATTCTGTTCCCAGACCACTGGGCTGCTAGGAAATTTATTAATATGGCAGGCCCTGAATTTGGTAGTGCTTCTCTTCCATGCTGTCTCACGCACCTGTCCCGCTAAGGCATACTGTCCATACAATGGAGCAGTTAAATGGCTCAGAAGGTGTGAAGGTCACCAGGCATCTCCTTTCTGTAATGTCCCAGAGCAGGTAGAGTCTGTCACCCTAGGGACATACAGTACAGCGGCATTGCCTTCTAGGTCATGTGAAAACAACTCTTTCTGTTCTTCTTTGCTTACAAGGTGGGAGTGGTGCTGGGAGACAGGGGAGCCTGGCATCTGGTGTTTAGTTTTTGACCCAGAAAATGTTGTGTTGATTTTGTTCCAGTAAATATATCCCATCTGGAACTGTTAGCATGACAGCATATTAAGTTTCTAACATCTACTGCTATTCTCCAGCATCCATCTGGCTTTTGAATCTGCTCTGCAGGTGAGCAATGTGGAGAGGCAGTGGGCCCCTACCTGCGTGTTTTATATTTACCTACTTATTCACCAGGATGTGCGCCAGTATTTCTAAAAGACCTAAGCTTTCGTCTGGAGTCCTTCCCCAGGCAGGGCATTCTTTTTAGTAATCATGCCATGCACAAGTCTGCTGGTGGTACATTCTTCTATTTGTTGAAGTGCCTTGCTTTTCTCTATTGTTCTTGGAGGTTATTTTCTTTGGATGTAGAATTATGGACTAATGGGGCTGGGGAGATAGCTCCATGGCACAAGTGCCTGCCTGGCAAGTGCAGAGTCATGAGTTCAAACCCCAGTCCCGCAAAGAAAAAAAAAAAAGAATTATGGACTAACAATGTTGTCTTTTAACTCTTCAAAGATTGAGTTCCACTGTTTTCTGGCTCCACTAGTTATGCTCAGGAGTCAGTAGTGTTCCCCTCAACCCCATGTGTGCATGCATTGTCCTGGCTGCTTTCCATGAAGTCATTCTTTGGCTCTAAGCAATTTGATGCCAATGAGTGCTTTTTTCGGTTTTTATTCTGTTCGGGGTTCAGTGAGCTTCTTCAAGCTCTACATTTGTCTTTCACCACATCTGGTGAATTTTTATCTATTATTTCTTCAAGATATTTTTTGCTCATGTATCATTGTCTTTCTTTTCTTTTTGGGCTACCTTTTGAGATTACTTCCAGGTCCCTGAGGGTTTGTGAGTCTCAAACTTTATTCCTCTTTGCCCTGGCTGCAACTTTGGCTCATGTCATTTTTGACTGTAAAGCATGTGTAGTTCCTGAGGGCAGACTCAGCTCTGACTGGGGTGTGGGACTGGGGGCCAGAGATGCTGAGGAGAAAGCCTCCTTGAGGCAAGTGTGCTAATACCATTGAGAGTGTGGCCTGGTGAGGCTAAGTTATGGCACAAACTTGTACCATGGAAGAGATGGACAGATTGAGCCTTGCATGATGAGGCCCTAGCAGAGGAGGATACTGTGATGGGGCAGAGGACTTGGCTATGGTAGGTCCCCACAGAGTCCTGGTCTCAGCAGATGTGCCCAGCAACCTTTCAGGAAACACTGCCATCTTATGAGTCAGAGGAAGAGACATTGGTTGCCAGAAGTCTTCTGGACTCAAGGCCAGGAAGTGACATGAGTGTGGATGCAGGACAACAAATGGAACCTTTTTGAGAGGGCAGGAAGATGAGGACTATCCTCTGAATGCTCAGTTCAGGCATTGTTCACCATCTGGGATTTTTCCAGGTAGTTTTCCTCCTAGGTCTTGAACCAGTGTCTACTGGGGTTTGTGTTCTCTGTGCCACACTGTGAGATCCTGTCCTGGCCCTCACTTCACCACTGTCTAGCTGGGTGACCCAGAAAACAACTTTACCTTTGTACTCCATCATTCTTGTCCTGAGTGTGTGCAAATGGGGGCACAACTGTGCACGACTGCTGGAGAGGAGATGGGACAGATGTGAAGTTGTGTTAGGAACTTGCAGAGTTCTCCCACACACTAGGTCTTTAAGTGTTGTGTGTTTCCTCTTTTCTGTAAGGCTACATCCACACAGTGATGCAAACTTATGCCCTCCTTCACTAGTTCACTAGAGAAATATTACCTTTTAGGTATTATTTAGGTGTAGGAAACAGTAGTGAATAAAACATTAAAACACTTGCCCTTCTAGTATTTATGCCTCTGCTGTTGCCTCTCTCAAGGCTAAGTTTTAGTTTTAGCTTCTTTCTTGGCAGCTAAAACCTCTGGGCTCAAATCCCAAGTCTGAAGAAGTCATTACCCTACTATTAAATCGCTAACTCAGTTTTCCTGTCAGCAGCGTCGGGGTGATTACGTTTATTTTATAGGGTTATTAGGCAGTTAGACTGAGTGACGTGTATTCAAAGGAGTCGGCATAGAGCCTGGTGCACAGCAGTGACTCTCTGCATATTCACTCTTCATGTGGATTCGTGGTGGGCTTACTTAATTTTCTCCCTTGGGCTTCATACTATTGCAGTTTTCTTAGGTGAAAATAGACTGTTTTCTTTTAAAAACTGCCTATTGCTCTAACAGCACTGAAAAGCTCCTGAGGTCAAAGCACAAGTGACATTTCTTGTTGAGTCTCCTCTCCTTTCTAGGCGACAGGATAGGCTGTGCATCCCTTATCCAAAATGCTGGGTGGCAGAAATGCTTGGGATTTTGGACCCCTACCCCTCAGCTTTTGGGAAACTTTTTTTTTTTTTTATCTTTTTGAGACAGGGTTTCGTTACTCAGTTCAGGCTGGCCTTGAGCTCAGTTTTATAGCCCAGGCTGGTCTCAAACTTGCACCAATCCTCCTGCCTCAGCCTCCCAAGTGCTGGGATTACAGGCATGCACCACTGCACCCAGCTGGGAGACTTATAAATACATAATGACATACCTCAGGATTGGGACCCAAATCTAAACATGGAATTTGTGTTTCCTTTTTACCTTGTACACTTTGCCTGAAGGTAATTTCATACAATAGTTTAAGTAATTTTGCATAGGAAAAAAGCGTTATGGTGTGGAGTTTTTGGCTTATGATTCATATTAACAGTGGACATGTTCTGGATGTTGGCACCTTTTGGATTTTGGATTCAGAATGCCAAACCTCTGTTCCACCCTTTAACACAATACTTTAAAAAACAAAACAGAACCCAAACCCTGGTTGTGTTTGGTTCTTTTCTGTGCCCCAGGGATAGAGGCATCCCCTGACCTCCCACCCAGAGTGACAGCTGCAGCCCTGCATCCCCTGGCCCCAGGACTGCTCTTGATGGTTGCCCCTGTTGTTGTCTCCCTCCTGCAGGTTACGGGCACGCGGCACCAGGCACCGACGCAGGCAAGGCCTTCTGCATGTTCTATGCTGTGCTAGGCATCCCCCTGACGCTGGTCATGTTCCAGAGCCTGGGCGAGCGCATGAACACCTTCGTCCGCTACCTGCTGAAGCGCATCAAGAAGTGCTGCGGCATGCGCAACACCGAAGTGTCCATGGAGAACATGGTCACAGTGGGCTTCTTCTCCTGCATGGGCACGCTGTGCATCGGGGCGGCCGCCTTCTCCCAGTGCGAGGAATGGAGCTTCTTTCACGCCTACTACTACTGCTTCATCACACTGACCACCATCGGCTTCGGGGACTACGTGGCCCTGCAGAGCAAGGGGGCCCTGCAGAGGAAGCCCTTCTACGTGGCCTTCAGCTTCATGTACATCCTCGTGGGGCTGACGGTCATCGGTGCCTTCCTCAACCTGGTGGTCCTGCGCTTCCTGACCATGAACACCGACGACGAGCGGTTGGAAGGCGAGGAGGGGGAGGCGCTCCCAGGCAACCCGAGCAGCGTGGTCGCGCACGTCTCGCAGGAGGTGCAGCAGGCACCCCCGCAGGGTGAGGGCGGTGATCTGCAGTCCGTGTGCTCCTGTGCCTGCTACCGCTCGCAGCCGCAGAACTTCGGTGCCACCCTCGCCCCGCAGCCGCTGCCCTCCATCTCGTGCAGAGTTGAGGAGATCTCGCCAAGCACCCTGAAGAATAGTCTGCTGCCGTCCCCCATCAGCTCCGTCTCGCCTGGCCTGCACAGCTTCGGCGACAACTACAGGCTGATGCTGCGTCGGAAGTCCGTCTAAGTGTGGGGAGGGAATAGAGCAGAAGAGTCATTTGTCATGTGGCTGTAAGTTCCACTGGCCCAACTCGTCTCCCTCTCCTTATTTATTATTGTTACTCTCTTTTGTTATTTTTTACGGTCATCGTCATTACTTTCTCTCCTCCGCCCTCTCTCAGTTTCATTTCTTCCCTCACCTTTCCAGCCAGGCAGAGAAGCCCAAGGGGAAGCTAGAGGCCTATCCTCTGAAACTCGCAACTGGGCATGAAGCGTGGATTTCTTCCGTCCTCCCCAGCAAAGGATGCCTTACATTTCCCCCTGCCCCTCCCTTTCTCTGGGGTGGCTTTCCTAGGACAGGAGTGAGACCAGACCTCCGAGGCAGAGCTGAGAGGATGCCCACCCCGAAGCTGCTCACAAGGCTGAGCCCCTTCGGCACTGCCCCTGGTGGTGTGTCCACTTAACCCCTTCTCCTTTCCTCCCCAAGGACTGGGTGGCTGTGTGTCCACGTGTGTAGTGTGAGTGCGTGTGCTTCTGTGTGCGGGTGTCTCGTGTGACAGGATGAGCGTGTCAGGAGTTTACTTTCTTTCTCTTGCACATCAAGAGTTTTTGTTAATGGCTTTCTCGGGGCTACTTCCACCACACATTGCGGGAAAATCCATGGAGGTTTTCTTGCCAAATCAAGCATGTTCCATAAGCAGGCTCCACCCCTGTTGTGTCCGGATCACAGTTCTAAAACGCTAGGTTCTAAATTATGTTAACGTTTTTTCCAGCGGGTGGGTGCTACCAGGAGACATGGATGACTTTAGCTTGCCAGTTTAAAAAATTGAGAAACATGCACTTTGTAAAACTGGTATGCTTCATGGACACAAGAAAGAAAATGGAACAACTCAAAGCCACTCATATTAATTTGAGACATTTTTAATTTGAATCATCTCTAGCTCCAACAATTTGCCATACAGCTGGAATTGTCAGGAAAAACTGGAAAAGTTTTGGAACCACAGATTATTTATTTTATTATTTCCTTCCTATTGAGGATAATGACGATGATTTTGTGCAGCATCTGCTATGTGAATAAGAATTATAGTTTTGGAATGCTTGGATGAGAATGGGTATTAGTATGTGGATGTGGTTTCCTAATCAAAAGTGACAGGGAATTCCTTGTTTAAAGAAATTTTATATATATATATATATATATATATATATATATATATATATATATTTCAAGAAAGATTGTCTCTAATTGCATTTGATTTGTAAATAGGGGAAAGTTCACATTGGTCTCAGGAAGAGTTTAGAGGCTATATCTTGGCCTACTGGGAATTTGTCAATCTCAGGGGATGCTTTTGTCTAGATAGTGGAGAAATTCCTCCCTGCTCTCAATAGGTGTGACCCCAAAGAGAAGACTTGCTAACCTCTTAGGGGACAGTTTCGGCTAAGGAATATGGCACATTGTAGACCTTTACACTGGTAGGAATAAAGAATAGTTTGACCTCCACATTCACTGAGGGGACTTTAATTTCTCTCATTATCATTCCTGCCATTTCTAAAAGTCACCCATTCACTCATCCCCCACTTCCTTTTCGTACACCGGAAGTTCCTGCTCCTGGACCGAATGGGCTTTGACTGCACTACGCAGAAGGAGCACGTTTACTGGCCTCTGGGATTTCCTAAAGGAGACAGCACCAAAATGCCACCTGTCCTAAGTGTGTGGGCCATTGGGCTGAAACCAGGAGCATTCAAGACTCCTCTGGAAAGGCTATGCATGCACTTTAATGCTACACCCTGTGTTGAAATGTCCCCTTCGTCTAGGACACAGGACCTTCGGAAAGAGTCTGTGAACTTTAGACTCTCTTGGCCAAAGTTGACAGTGATCTTCAAGGTTTTTATCAGTTCACTGGTTTTCCAGATCTCACTCTATGGAGCACTCAACTTAGGGCTGTAAAGTATGTCCAGAGGATAGAAACAGTTTCTGCTGTTGAATTTTTTCCTCTCTGAAGAGAGTGTTGGCTATAGGAGGTCAATCATAGGTATAAGCATATGAACTCACATCTGCCAGAGTACTTTATGCTTTGGAGGAGGCTGCCTGGAATACATGTAGGAGTTCTCTGCAAAATCTTTGTAAGATTTGCCCTCAACTGGGTTGTGTGTATATGATAATCTTTGATCTGCACATGGCATTGAAAGAATGAAGAATTTGCTCAACCTTACAAAGCTGATACTTGACAGACAATTGAGACCACGGTCTCAGTTTCAACCCCAGAAGGGTCCACACTGCTGACTCCTACACATCAATGCCCTGACTTAGCTGTCCTACCAGGGACTGTGTTTCTGTGTCTCCACGGGGGTGCATGCTAGGCCCTTTGAGTCAGTCAGAGTGACACTGGCTCCACCCTCCCTTCAAAGGTTGTTTCTGACTAAAATATCTGTGTAAGGTGGTCATGCAGTGACCATTCTGCTTGGATGTTTCATGTAACTGGGAGCACCTCTCTTCCCAGGGAAACATAGAAAATATTCTCTATGTTTTCATACAGTTGACTCCCTTTGTTGCAGCAAAGTAGGATGAACACTTTCTTTCTCCTTTGGTGATGATAATTTAAGTTGTGGAGGCAATTTACACCTCATCTTGGTTCTGTATCCCTCTGGTGTCTTCTGCTCTTTGCTGCTGGCTTGGCCCTCTGAAAGATGAGCCCAAGCTTTCTTTTTCAAGGCTAGTCTTGCAGTGTGTAGAGCATGGTTTGCTTCTCCATGGAGTGGACCTTTCTCTCTTGTGGTCTGTATATTTCCCCTTAGGGGACGTGGCTAATGAATCCCCTGCACACATCTAGTAATGTTCTTAAGTTTAGAGCAGGGGCAGTCGAGATCTCCAGGTAGTGGCTCTTGATATTACAGGAGGGGCCATCTCTGATGGAGTCAGTGGTTGACAGAGGATGCCTCCGAGTCAATGAAGCTTAGCCCACACTATCCTGTGGACCTCCCTTGTCTTGATGGGAGGAGACCAAGGTTCAGAGAGGTGAACACTGTATGAGGTCATGTGGCCAGAATTTGGGTCTTCACACTCGTTACTCTTTCTACTGTTGTCCTGGCTGCTTTTGTCATTGCTGTTGTGTACAGCCTTCCAAAGATTCCTTGTTGCTGGACTTTTTCGTGTTTTTGACCTCTCTTCCTCTCTTATGTGCTTGGTACCTTCCTCTGGCCAAGTGAACTTGTACTCTTTCTCTAGTTAACCACACCCATCTAGCCAGGCCAATGAAAGCACACAGGTTGTGTGTGATTGACTGGGCTTCAGCTTCCACCAGCACAAGCTCAGCAAAAGTTGCATTCAATCAGAAACACAGGAGGTTGCCTCATCTTGCAGAAGTCAACATGCCTTGTATATACTTAATGAGATTTCTGACTCTCACTTGAACTCTTTTCCAATAAGAGATCTCCATCTTTACTTCATCAAAGACAGGAAGAAGGTGGGGAATAGTGTTGATTATCCTAGAGCCCTAGGCTCATTGCTTTATAGAGAGCATCCCATCTTGATTTTCATAGCAGAAGGTGCTGTCTTGACCGTCAACCTGTTAGACACTTTAGGAGTGAACCAATCTCTCTGGGTTCTGAGATTCTTGGATAATTCCAGAACTAGGACAAGCTCTTTTCTTCCCCATGGCCTCCACCCCCAGCAACCTTCCTGAGCTCTAAATTTGATTGCTGTCTCTATGAGGCTGTGGTGTTCCCAGTTCACACTGCTGGTTGAGACAGTGGCCTGTAATCAGGCACAAGCATAGCAGATCATTTGCTACATAGGAGTCCCATGCATTTCTCCTCTTTGTAGGGAAGGAAGTAAATGGGAAGATTGCTACCTGGAATAGCTTCCTTGGGAGGTGCTCATTAGAAGCCCACCCTGACAAAGAGGGAGTAGGATTCACCTCAGCTCACCTATTCTTTCTCTGTGCACGGGGACTTCCTGATGGTAAACATCTGGAATGTAACTAAGAAACCACAGCTAAGTATTAGCAGACCATTTTTCTCTGCCTCATTCAGATCTGAAAGCTCAAGGGGTCTGTTTCCCAGCACAAGCACTTGCAGCTGGAAGGTGGAGAGAACAGAGTTTGAGAACTTTGCTGCCTGTGTGCATTGGGTAGAAGTGGAAGGTGAGACAGGTGACAGCAATCATTGCTCTCCAAGGCTTCTGGCCTCTTTTCTTCCACGTTCTTTTTATAACAAACCCCTAACAGATGCCCCCAGGGCATCTATAGAAGTATAAGATCTGAGATGTATACTGAAATGTGTCCTTCAATGAGCTTCACAGTCACTGTCATCTGTGAGTGTGGCTCAGTTCTTAAAGAGGTGTGACTTGGGGCTCACACTTGTAAACTGCTTTTTTCTCTGCAGAGTCATGGTCTTCATGGCATCCGGGCAGCATCTTAGGCAAGGAAAGAGTAGCATGTTGTGTCTTGCATCACTGGGCTCCTGGAAGTCATTTCACTCCCAGAGCCCTGATAGTGGCTTAACAAAGTGGGAGACATAGGTGGGAACTGTGGGCACTGAGCCCCGGTGGAGCTTGGCCCACAAAGACATTTAACCTGGTTATCCTGACCACTGGGCATATTTGAAGGTTGAGCCCTCAGAAGGAGAGCCTAAACACTGCCATTTGGCAGGAGACTGGGAGCTGGGAAGAGGAAGAGACACAAACCATGACAGAAAGCAATGGTCACCCCATGAGCCAAGGCCCAGTGTTCTTGGAATTCTCGAGAGCACTGAGCGTTATCCACTTTATATGGTTCTTTCATGGTCATATCCTGACGGAGGCTGCTGATCCAGAAACACAAAAGTCTGTGATCAGGATCCCCCTTCCAGGTTTGTTTTCAAAATCCTTGAGTTACAGGAAAGTTGGAGTAATAGTACAATGAGCCAATCCTTACTCCCAGACCCACCAGCCTCAACATGTTGTCAGCCTCTTTCCTTTCCCACTCCCCTCAACCCTCACTCAGAGACATTTGGAGGCAAAAGTGTCATGTCTACAACTTTTAGGTGGTTTAGCCAAAGAAAACATTGTATATCTCTCATGAACAAGTGCATTCTCCTACATAGTGCCATTGTCACACCTAAGAAATTTAGTATCGTATATTATCTAATATAATCTGTACGCAAAGATCCCAAGTTTCCCCAAAATATCCTGCAGAGCTTTTTGTGAACCTAAGATGCCATCCACAAATATGTCCCGGACCTGCTTGTCTTGTTGTCCCAGACCCCCCCAATTGAGGGCATCTCTCTCACTGTTTTTGTCTCTTGATGTTGATATTTTTGAAGAGTCCAGGCCCCTAGTCTTGTAGAATGCCCTGCTTTCGTCTGCTTGTTTCCTCAGCTTGAGGAACTGTTGGCAAGAAAATATTGTAGTTGCCTTTGTGTAGCTATGATTTATGCACTTGATGTCTGTCTCTCCGGGGACCTCTGTGGTTACTGCTTTCGTTGTGAATAAATAAGTCATATTAAATGTTGTTTTCCTCTGTCAGGGGAACTAACTACAGCTTCAAGAGAGGCGTCCACAGGTGCTGGGTCTCACAGCCGAAGCCCAAGCAGGCTGGATTTCTGGCCTGCCCCTGGGACCTCTTCTGTGCGGGGCGAGCATCAGCACACTGGCCCCAAACACATGTGGGGATGGCCCAGCTACACATAGACAGGAAGTACAGACTGATACTTGTGAGGGTACCTGCAAGCCATTCAGACTGCCTTGGTCCCTACCAGCTCCAAGATTGGCAAGTCCTATCACACCCTTGTCCTCATTCATTACCCCCAAGATGTGATCTATGATGCTACCACTGCTGGTCACTGAGTGTTGCAAGTGTGAATTGTGTTTGACATGTTTGCCCTGGCAAGTTCTAGGGCATAGCACATTCTGTGATGGTCTCATGAAGCACACAGGTTGTGGCTGTCACCTTTCCTTTGCACCAGGAAACTGCCCAGTCAGGTTCCACTTTCACTCAGCAGGGTTTCCCTGCCACTCACCAGTGCTCAGGTGGAGAGGAAGTTTCTTGCTGCTTCTTTCAAAGTCTCTCTTGATCCATGGCCCCTGGCAGGTTAGTTCTGCCCTCCCTTTAACTCCCCCAGTGCTTGTGTCCATCATGGATCAACATACTGGGAAGCAAACTTTCCTAGTCACTAGCCCAGGAGCAGTGAGTATTGGGCAGAAGGGAGAATAATCTTGGGCAGAAAGAGGCAACTAGATTTCCTGCATCTCCATTGCCATCACAGGGGCATGACTGCACATGGCTAAGTGGAGATAGTGAGGTTCAATGCGAGTCTCCAGAAATCACTCCAGACCCACACGATGTAAACCTGTCACTGGCTGTTTAGTTGCACATGCTTGATGGCCATGCACAAAATAGGGCCATGTATCTTTCACAAGTAGGTACCTCCTATGACGTGGTGGCCAATACATTTTCACCCTAGATAAGTGTGTCTGGGACACTGTGCCCTGAAGAAGATGGGCCTATAAGGGGAAGTTCCCAAGGCACCTGGGTCAAGTCAGTGCCATTGTCTTGTGGCAATACACCTGGTGGAGGCCAAGCAGTTGTGGGCATGTGCTGGGTGAGTGACACAAGTCCTGCCTCTCCATAGCCCTTCTCATTCTGCTATCCCTGCTGGAGAGGTAGGCATGGATGGCTGCTTGTCTTCATGGAACCACAACACTCAAGGGGAGTGCCACCCAGTCTGGCATCTTAAATGCTTGGCATCTGGCTGTGCCATTCATGAATGGGTGATGGCCTTGCTATGCTAAGCTTTGGTTTTCCCACCTTGGAGTTGGAGGTTTTAAATGCTCTCTGTGCCCAGGGTGCTTAGGAGAATTAGATCTGATGACACCTCTTGGATGCCTGCTGTGTGTTGGACACTCTTCTAGTGTTTCCTTTGTTTCCTGGTGAAGTATGGCCCCTCTACCCACAGGGGCCACTCGGCCCAATTTATCTTTGCTTTGCTGGGGCCACAGCACTCGGGGACTTGCAGACTCCCACATGATACAGTGCCACACAGGTAAAGCCAGCACCACCCCTGTACATGTGCTCTGCTTCCTGGGGTCCGGGGTGGCAAGGTCGCTCCACTTGGGAAATGGGCTGGTAAGAGACCTCCAAGCCAAGGATCCTGACTGCAAGCACCTGGTGAGGGTGGGGGTGGGTGGAAGGGGTGCTGGGGCTGGCTCTCTATGGTTGTCCCAAGGGGAGGTCATCAGGGCATGACTCAGGAGAGAGAGGGGAGGCATCTACAGGTAAATTGAGTTGGGGAGGGAGTTCATGGTGGGGAGAGGATTTCTGCTGGGGCGGTTTTGGAGAGGAGAAACTTTCTGGACAGGCAGAAGGGTATTTCCTGAATCTGCCAGTTCCTCTACCTGGTTCAAAAGCCCAGCACTGTGCTAAGTACCATGGATAAAACTGAGGTGTGAGCCATGCTCTGATTAGGTCTTTGATCGCTATTATTAACCATGCAGACCTTTGTCCTCAGGCGTCTCTTCATATCGACGGACCTCAGAGGGCACATGGAGTCCGACGGTAGTGAGTTCTCTGGCACGACGGTCAGGCTGGCAGGCCCGAGCTGGGGCAGGCCTTCCAGAAGGATGAAGGGCTTCCACAGGACCCCTCCAGCCTACACTTCTGAACCTGGAGAGGTTGCCCCTTTCTGGGAGGTAGATCTGTGAAGAACCTGGATGACGGCGATGCTCAAATCTGTGAACAGGCCCATCTCACCACGCCTTCCTTTTCTGTCTGCGAAGGAAGGACCTGGAGGGGTGGGATTGCTATAGAAGGAGGGGGCAGAACTCACCTCTCGGTTACTGCTGTGAGCAAGCTTCTGGGATATGGGGCTTCCTCCAGTGTCTTCCTGGTTTTGTCTGAAAACAAGTGTGGGACAAACAAGTCTAGGAATCTGGGTGTGGTTGGCTTTCTGGTTACCCACTTCCCTTGACACAGTGACAGTTACTTCAGGGCAAAGGGCCACTTGAGAGTGCAGAGGAAGGGAAATTGAGGATAGGAGAGAGGAAGCAGCATTCAAGGGGCCAGGAATCTTGTTTTGGAAGTTTTAAGTCTTCATAGTTTCCCACTTACTTCTTGGGTCCTCACTCTGGTCTCTCAAGGTTCTAGCCAGGTTGCTGGGAGACCTCATTTATCCAGACAGCATGGTTGATTTTAGGGAGGTCTTGTAAACATCAGCCATAAGCCTTGGGCTCTGAAAGCAGAAGCTGTCTGGCAGCAGGTAATGGAGTCATTGGGTGTCTCTACTGACTTCCCCTTATGCTGCTGTGTGACCAGGTTATATGGCCATGGCTAATCTCTTCTTGTCTTGGCAAAAGATGCCATGGCCAGGTAAGAAGCAAATGTCTCCAAGACAGGTATTGGTGGATGAATAAAATCAGTGTCAGGGCACGCCACGCTCTTTGTTGGGAAGGGCTGGGGGTGGGAGCCCAAGTCTGAGTCCTTCCAGCAGAAAGCTGAGGTCCTAAATCAGGGCTAAATTGTTTGCCCAGAGGATCTATCATTTCCTAGCTGGAGCTGCCTTACAGACTTCTCTTAGTAAGGAATCAAGTCTCTGGTTCAGCTTCTTGAACTCCTCTTTTGTAAGTCCCCTCCTCAGGTGCGCTCTAGCGATCAGCATAAAGCTAGGTAACAGGACAAAAGAGTGAGGGCAAATGCTGACCTTCCTTCACCTAGGAGGAAGTTGCAGCTCCAAATTAGAGCTATAGTGGTGCGGGAGTGGCTGATGTACATAGTGGTTCCACACTTCTTTACAGCACAGCTGTGGGCCAGCCACAGGGAGGCCACGGTGAGGCTGGATGGTCATGGGGCCACGTGCCTCCAGGATCTTGTGATCGGAGCAGGTGAGCAAGATGCACACTGAACCACAGCATGCCTCGATAATTGTTTCATTTTCTTGAGCTGAATCTTAGAAGTTGGGTAGAGAAAGAAAAATCTAATGAAAAGAAAAATGCGATTAGTGGGAACCCAGTGAAGCAGAACCCACAATTAGCAAGATTTCTCTATAATTTGATGGCTCCTCAGAGAAGCATATACTCCTGAAAAGGGCTAATTATGTATTTGTTAATTCAGTCCACAAATAGCTTTGTGACAGCTGGTTTTGAACTGGGAAGGCCCTTATGAGGTCATGTTATCCCACCCCCTGCCTTATCAGAAATCTCCACCAAATAGACTCTGCACAGAGCTAGGTGACACTGGGGACATAGTGGAGCAAGATTTAAGTAGGGAAACAGATTAGCCCCAGCTGGGAGATGTGAAGATATCTTGTTATATACAAAACTTTGATGAGAAGGTTTCCAATTAAAAACACATAGGAGACAAGGGACAAAGACATCAAAGATGCTAAGCAGAATTTAAACTACCAAATTGATTAACTAGGAGAAAGAATTTCTACTCTATTCCCACAGGCTAACAAATTGCTGATAATCCTTCTTAGATATGCAATTTTAACTTCAGCTAAATCTCTATCTTGCACTTCATGATATCAAAAAGAAAGAAAGAAAATCATTTTGACCCTCAGGCATAGAAATTAAGCTTGAATTAGTGTCAAACTCA
Source organism: Capromys pilorides (assembly GCA_004027915.1). Lineage (NCBI taxonomy): Eukaryota > Metazoa > Chordata > Mammalia > Rodentia > Capromyidae > Capromys > Capromys pilorides. The sequence continues at coordinate 8,865 of PVKN010007371.1, read as the reverse complement.
TATCCATCAAAGTGATTGGCCCATACTCACAAGGGTTTCATTCTGGGAGTGTGGAGGAGGTAGGAGGTGGATCTTCATGTAATCATTTGGTGTGTGTGTGTGTGTGTACATTCTTTTAACATCTCTAGTCTCTGGATTTGTGTGTTGTGCTTTTGTAGGTTTTTCTTTTCATTGCTGGACATTAGTGTGCAGTGCATTAAGAGGACCAGGATTTGGTTTGGATGGCAGAGCTGCTGGAGACCTGCACAAACGCACCTTGGGGGTGGGGGTGAGGGACATGGGTGGACTCTGGGACAATTCTACAAGAAATGGAATCTAGCTACCCTAGGACCAACGTGGCCACACCTCCAGGGGATTGCACGATTTGTCTCAAGCTCCTCACGAGGCTCTGATTTCCCACCATGGCGGGAAAGTGAATTTGAACGTCTGGTCTAACTGAGGCAGAAGCCTCAGGCCTTGGTGGGACTCTGCACCAGACTTACACCAAATAGCCATTCCAGTGTGACTACATAAGTGCAGACTCAAAGAAGCCTTTGCTGTTATGTGTGTTCTGTGCTTGTCCTCTTCGTCTTGGTTTGTACAGAGAAGGCATCTTTACCAAGGATGCCATTCTGAAGCTTACCAGAATGTGACCATCATCAAGTGAATATCAGATGTATTTACTATTGCATCTTTCCTGCAAAAATAAGAAAACTGAAAATCTGGTGTCACCAGTGTTTACATCTTAATAGACATCCAGCTTATGCACAATGCATACCTTGTGCAAGGGATTGCACTTTTCTTTTGTAGCAAATGCTTTAAGCAACCCCCATATATATTTTATAGTGTCTTTACAGGAAGAATTATTTATTGCAGTATCGTAAAACATGCTTTTTGAATTTCTTTTTTCCATTAAAATCTCTATGGCACACTTGCAATTCTCTTGGTCTTTCCTCAGAGCAGGTTGGGTGGGGGATGCTCCTGGACAGCAGTTGGGCTACAGCCCAAGAGCAGAGCCCCAGGTGGCAGCCCAGTGGCTCATGTTTGCTGTGTGTATACAGTGTGGCACAACTCTATGGGGACACCTTCTCCAAAAGGTCCTAGACAATGAAGACATTTGTTATACAACAAAACAGTCCCTTTCTAGGGCTTGGCCTCAGGACTGATCTTGGGCAGCTAGCTACAGAATCAGGAACCAGAAGGTAGATGAACAGTGCTTAAAGGGAGAGGGGAAGGAGAAACCAAGTCAAAGGGGTAATTGATCTTCGCTGAACTGAGATTTCTTCTGCTGAAGTTTTCTTTACCCTTTTTTGTACTATCTAGATGGAAGAACTTTGGATTATTGAGTCCTCTCTTTTTCACTACAAATCTGTTTTTTTGAGAAATCCTACTGGTTTTACTTTTACCCTATATCTAGAATCTGACCGCTTCTCTCTCCTACTGAATCACCTTGGTCTCACCTGGGTGCAATGATAAAATAGTGCCCCCTCCCCCACATTCCATTTCCAGTGAAATATGTGGGCTCAAAATCAGGGTTATCGAGGTCCATGAAGAACCTCAGTACTGAGGTTACTGAGTGTCATAAAATGTGTGCTTCTGCTGGTTGGAAAACCAGAGGAGCACACACAGCAGGGATGCAGGACCATTACCCTGCAGGAACTGATAGGAACCCCAGAGGGAAAAGTGATCATATATAGTCTAGTGTGATTGAAACCCAATGGACAAAGCGGCCCCATCACTCATGACTGGCACTACCTTGTAAAGAACACAAAGTTTAGCTCTCTGGAAGTGAAAAGTTCATAATCAAAAACTAGAAATGATGCTCCACATAGGGGAGGCCAGTTTACCATAGAGTTGCTTGTCTCAGGGACTCTCCAGTGCCTACTGCAGAATGAGTCATCTCAGGAGCCATCTTTTGTGGTGATAATGACTCTGACAAGTGACTTGAAAAGGTGAGCTTCACCACAGACTGGCTCTGGATTCTGTGACACTTTCCTCATCTGTGGTCAGGCAAACATTATCAAATAAGAAGGCTGGAGTAACTAACTGTCAGTGAAGTGAGGTCCTATGACTGACCACTCACAGAGTGTGATAAGTGCCTTCAGCACAGCCATTCTCTGTCCTCACACCCTCTCCATGGACTCCTGCAGTGCTATCACTTGTCCACCACACAGTATGCACGCAATGGCACTCAACATGTACAAATGGCAGCCATGCACTTATGGTGCTCTAAGTCCCCTTCCTGCAAATTTACAAACATTCTCCTGTTAAAGTTGCTATGGAATACCTAAAAGGTACAGGTCTGTGCAGCAGTACTTACTCTGTGTACCACATCAACTGAAACACTATACCAACAGTCATGCAGGGAATGGCCAAAGAAGTGACCCTGATGCTGATCAAATATCAAACTCCAAATATACCAAGATATTAATTGGAGAAATGCATATTTGACTCCATATATAAATATTATATATATACATATAAAATATATAATTATATATAATAAAATATATATTTATCTCATGACTAGTCCCCTGATATAAAACTATGTTTATGGGCTTAATTCTAAGCCACTTTTAAAAAATTCAATTCATTCAAGAAATAGTTATTGAAAAGCTATCATCTATTGGGCATATGTTAATGAGTTAGTCATCTAATATTTAAGGAATTTATACTCCATGGTTGGGGTAAAGTGCTAAATGTAATAAACATATAACTGATAATTGGTTTGAAAATGATATATGTAACAGAGGAAGGTAAGATGGTAAGGTAAGGTAATATATTATAAGTAAGGTAAAGAAAGGGAGGGAAAGGAAGGGAAGAGAAGGGAATTAGAGTCTCAGGAGAGGCAGGTGGATAGCTATGGTGCACAGGTGGCAGCCAGGGCTCAGTTCATGGGCAAGGAGATCCATGAACAGAGATTTCTGGGAAGGAGGAGTCATCAAGCAGATGGGGAGCAGATTCCATCAGGGAGTGGAACCTTGGGGGAACTGAGGTCTGTCTCAGGAAACAAGAGGCCCTAGTGGGTGGGAACCCTGATGCCTCTTCTACCCACCTCCTAACCCAGGTCCTCCAGGGCTGGCAGAGCCCCTGAGGCTATCTAGGGTTGAAACAAGAGTAATCAAAGTGGGTTTCCCAGGGAATCATCAGTACTGTTAACGGAATGGGTGACACTCTCGGTGTTCCTCTTGAAAGCAAAGAGCTAGGATAACCTGTCACTTCAGTCAGGGACCATGTGGGAACTGTGCTAGGAAACTGGAATGTTCCTCATCTTTTGGAGGTGGGATCTCCTTTCACTGTCACACATATCATGACCATCACCCCTACCTCTCAAAACTCTCCCCAAGGTCATCCCTGTCATCCCTATCCATGGATCTTAATTGACACCTACACTAGACAAGATGACTGTGGTGGTGAGTCATGAACATTTGTAGGATGTGTAGGTAGCTGAAAGGAACCAAGGGATGTGCAAGGGAAATGTGCACCAGTAACAAGGGAGACATATTTTTCTCCACTCCACCAGCCCAGAGCAGGCACCAGGCACTCAAGGCTCCCAGGCCTCATCACTCCACCTGAAAGGAGGGAATCTGGTGACAACATTGCCTGGGATGTGTTTCAGTCCCTACCATCACAGACTTTGACAAATCAGGCTAGCTCAGACTTTCCTTAAAACTGACTGACCATGGCTTGGCTCTCACCTATAAAATGCCTTCTTGGCAAGCTCTAGATCAGAGTTTGGGGACTGTGACCTAGCCAGGCTTACTTGTGAGAGAACTGTCATAGATGCCAACCCTATAGGATGGGGCAGTGATTTCTGTGTGCCAAGCACATGCCTAGTCATCCTTAACCCTCACAAGATGTCTCCCAGCATGCCCCATTTGATCCTCATTTACCAGTGAGAGGAAACCTGTCAAGTCACAGACCATCAACAACCAGACACCAAAGATGCTACTTTGTTCCAAGTGCTGTGATGGCACTTTTGCTAAAAGGGTGCCATTAGAGGATTAGTTCTGAGCTGGTAAGAGTGAAGACACACTCGAGTCATTCATCTCCCACTTCTTCAAATGGATGAAAGAGTCCTCTGCTTGCCTTTTATAGCCTTAAAGACTATAGTTGTAGTTGCTTAATTCAAAGGTTCAGATTCAGAAATGACAAAAGCCTTTAACACCAAGGTTAAAAACAGTTAAACAAAGTTTAACAAACTATTAATACACAGATGGCTATATATGTATTAGAAGAAAGAGAACAGAAAGAAGTTTATATTACCACATGGAAAGAGCCTTAGCACATAAATTTCCAGTTCTAACCCAGGGAGTTCCACTATATGTCTCACAGATTTCCACCTGAGAAGGTCTGGACAGAGTACTGTCCACATGCATAAGACTCCAAAATCCTTCCAGTACTGAGGCCCTCTAAGTAGCAGTTGAGACAAAAGTGGTATTGTTACTGTGACTAAACCTGACCATGTGACATACAAGCTTTTGGGAATGGCTTACTGAAAGTTATAGGAATGGTTTGGAGATGTTGCCTATAAGCAAAGCACTGGAACAGCTTTGGTTGTTCTGTATGGGAGATTCTGGTCATCGCTCAGAAAATCAGAAGACTGATAAAAATCCTGCCTGAAAAAATCAGGTTGGGGAGGTTTCTGCTGGGTGGTTTTTGGATTGAAATAATTTGTGTTTTGGCTTGGCAGAAAATTTGTCTGCATTTTGCTCATGTCCAGAGACTGTCTGAAGCTAAGGCTAAGCATGGTGGACTGATTAATATTTCAGAGGAAATCTCAAAGTAGTCAACTATTGAGTGAGTGGCATGGATATTGTAGAGGGCTTTTAAGCCAGATTTATGTCGAGAATCAAGAGCAAAGAGCCCAGCAGTATGATTTAAAATGTTATGAGATTGGCCAGAGAGGAAGCTCCAATAAAGCTCCAAACTACAAAGATAGAGTTGAGAGGATCTCCCTTGCCAGGGAGGAACAAAAGAATGGAAAGGATGGCCTGAGGGCATCATAGGAGGCATCAGGTCTCCACCCTTTGCAGCCTCAGAATTATAAGGGTGAGGGACTCTGCCCTGAGGGGAATACCACAGAGCTCCATGTTCCAGAATAGTGGCAGCAGCCACACCAGGTTCCAGAATGGCACTGGCATAGAGAATTTATTCCTCAGAATTGGGGTTCTCAGAGTGCTCAGTGATCCAGGCACTCAACCCCTACAGCCAAGAGAGAAAGAAGCATGGCTACTGATCCAGCTGGCAGCAGACCTTAGCATCATCCACATGATATTAGTTTTAGATGCTTGCACAATGTAGAAGTTCCAAGGCTTCTACCTTGATTTTAGAAGGCCTGAGAGGCCAGGCAGTGTGCGCAAGAGGGAAGTGTGTAAAGCTGTGAGTGAGAAGCCTATTCAGTGGAAACCCCAGAAGACTGGAAAAGCCAGGAATGTTAAACATCTAAGGGAAACTGCAAGGAGGGAGCAAAGCACGCCTAAGAAATCAGCTGTGGGAGCTACCACCAAGAGTGCAATAGTGGCAGAGCTATATGGAGCTCACAACTCATCACAGATTGCTTTTGATGTTCCACATGGAACTACAGGACTAGTAAGTCCCTTTTGTATTTTAGACTTGCTCTGGTCCCAATTCTTGATATCCTGCTGTGTGTATCTTTTGGAATGTTAATGTTTTTCTTGTGCCTTTGAATATTGGAAGTGTTTAACTTTTCTTTTGCACAGGGGCTCACAGCTAAATCTGCCTTAGATCTTAGAGGAGACTTGGAACTTAGACTTTTCAGCAATGCTGAAACTGTTGGGACTTTGGCAATTCTTAGAGATGAACTAAAATGTCTTTTGCATAAAGACATGTACATGAGTCTTTGAGGGCTCAGGGGCAGAATGTTAGGGTGTGTGTACGTTTGGACTTGTAAAGTTTGTGATTAACTCATGATCCACTGGGATTATGGATGTGAGTGGTGCTGGGATTATGGGTATGAGTAGTATACCCACTCTGCGGCAGATAGCCTGAATGCAATTTAAGGGAGACAGACTTCCTCTCTGTAGCCATTGTTGCTGCTACTTCTTTGTTTTTGCTCTTTGCTGCTGTCTTCTGCCATGTGCCACTCAACCTTGGAGCCAGCTGAGCATGGACTGAAACCTCCATTAACTGTGAGCTAAATAAAACTTCCCTTAAAAAAAAGAAAATAAAGGAAAAACAAATCACATCTTCATTGCTTCTCATATAGTTTCAAAGCTATGGTTTCCAAGCTTGTTAATGTCTAATATTCTGCTTAAGACCTTACCTGCATGGTGAGTCCTACAGGGACGTACAGAGTGACATCATTCTTGCATGATAGCCAAAGACAAGAAGCCTGGGATGAAAAAGAACTGGTCAAAATTGTGAGGCTCCAGGCCTGTGCAGTCTCAGATATTTCGTGTCTTGGGAGAAAGTCCTGGTTGAGTTCCAAGGCTGGTCGACAGGGTAAACTTCTTACCTGTGTGCATGCTGGTGTTCACTAATTTGTTCAAGACCCATCTCATACCAACTCTGTGCTCTGAGAGACTGACTCTACCAAGCTACCTTGTCTTCTAATAAGAGCTGGTCCATGGGAGACATTGATAGTGTATAGGAGAGTAGGGAGGAGGATACCAAGGGAGAGATTAACCCCACACTCTCCTCTCTTGCCAGTGAGGTCAATGGTCCATCTCTTCTGGGCTCTGGGAACACACCCTAGATTCCAGCCTTAAGGCAAAGAAGGCCTTGTCCAGTTCCTAGGTCATGTGCATTTTACCCTCCTTTTTTTGTTTCCTTCACTTGGCTTTATTTTTAGTAACAGTCCCTCCTTTAAACTCTAGGGAAACCCTCCAGGTGTTTTTCCTGCTTGTCTTTGAAGCTCCAACCAACTGCTAGCCCTGGAGACTTTTAGGTAAAGGTCATTCAATGTCAGGAAAAAAACTAGGAGCAATCAGGGGCACTCTGCTAAAGGCCACCCACATGCAGCCTTTGAAAGGATCACAGACCTAGATCCACCGGATGTGTAAGGGAGAAAGTAGACAGATTATCTACATTCACCTTGGGTTTTCCTGGTTTTAATAGCAAAAGTCTTACCTTCTGGGGATTCCCTCAATTCCAGAAGTAAACAACAACTGGTCACCCAGTAGTTGCCAAGAATTGCCATCTGGAGGTCCAGCAGGCTCTACAGAAGAGGTGGGACCCCCTGACCCTGCAGATACTGCATGAACAATGCCTCTCTCCTTCTGTCTTGCTGTAGGAGTTGCAATTTAGAAAGCTCACTTCACCAGATTCTCTTGCAAGGTCTGGCTGAGTGTCATTGGTTGGCAGATTATACCCTGAAGGGCCCAGCACAATTGCTGCACATTTAAGACTCATTAACATACAATGACATAAGCTCCTCCTCTGTGTCTCTCACTGTAGGGTCTGCATTCCACTAGCCCTGCTGAATTACTGTACTGATGAGGTAGGCTCAAAAGCCACCTCTTTTGAAAGTCTCACATGTCTGGGTTTGATTAACAATGTCTGTGTGGAACTGGGCCTGCAGAAACTTCCTTCATATAGGTTGCTCTTCTGCCAGGGTATCTCTCACCTTCCTAGTGGGAAAGCCTGTGCTCACCCTCTCCTGCCACCCAGCAGGCTGCCCACAGCATATTCACTTCATATCAGGTGGCCTCCTGCTGGGCAGACCACCCTGAGCAAACTCAGCAGTGCAGAAGAGGAACTCCTGGGACCACTTTGCATTCAGCTGCCACCCACCTCTCGTAGGTAATTCAGAGCCATAGGGATCTGTAGTGTGGGCATATCCCTTCTCCATATCCATGTCTGTAGTGTGGGATGATTCTGAGGAACTCTTCAAGCTCTGATACTGAAGACTCAAGTTTCACAAAGGAGACATGTTGTCATTTTCTTCCTGGAGCAAAGCCCAAACATCTGTCTGGGAGATGTTGCTGTTGTCCTAGGCTAATTAGAAGTGAACAATGAGCTTTGGGTAGGGGAGAATGAATGTCTAAACTTCTGGAGATCACAAAAGCCTGTGAACCATCCTGGTACCTCCCCAGATGCCAGCATCTTCTCTTCAGACTATGGGAGCACACCAAGTATCCTCCTCACTTGGGACCCAAACGTTGCTCTTTAGTCTGTCTGCTTTTAGGGTTTGGTCAGCTCTTGCTCATCCTTCAGCCTCAGAGAGGGGCTCCTTGACCCTTGTACTTCCCCTTCACTGTAAATTCTATTTTTCACTGGTACTATTGCAGTGCCCTGATCTTTTCACTTGTGAAAATTTGGACAACTCTGTGCTTCTCCCTATTGCCAGACTAGGTCTGAGAAGGTCCCTGGGTCTAAATCACAAAAACATGAACTACCCTTTTGCAGGTTTGTGAACTCCCATCATGGAAAAAGAATAGTCAAGATGCACCAATAAGAGGCATGGGAAGGGTTTATTAGGTAGAGCTTTTAGAATACACTCAGGAGTGGAGTGTGGGTACTCAGTGAGAGGAGACACTATTTCCTGGAACAGGGAATACTTATATTTCTCTTGAAGAGGTGAAAAGCCCAGGAGAAGGTTGCCCATTCCAAAGAAGTCCAGGAAGAGTACCAGCCTATTCTATAGGTACCAGCCTATTCTATAGGGTTGGATTTTGTTTTGTATTCTTTTGAGTCTCTCTCTCAACCAATTTCTTATTTTAGGATCATGTTCTTGCTCATTTTAAATTGAGCCAGTTCATGGACTTACATTATTCCTGAGGAATTTTGAATGTGATAGGGCTAGTAGAGGAGGAGTCTAAATTTACCCAAAAGAATGCCCCTGTGGTTTGCTTTGGGGAACTTTAGCTGAAGTTTCAGTATTCCTTTTTTTTTTTTTTTTTTTTTTTTTTTTTTTTTTTTTTT
>PVKN010007370.1:0-26807 GCA_004027915.1 Capromys pilorides | reverse complement strand
CTCTCTAGTTCTATTTCCTGTCTTTTGCCTTCTCTAAGGAAGCCTCTTCCAGGAAGCTCTCCTTAGGAAATCCTGTTCTGTCACCACTGCCATGTCATCCTCCCCTTGGATGTTCTCAGTGGACCTCTGGGAGGAGGGGCCTTTTGCCCTGCAGGAGGTAGCAGGACATAGGCTAAACCCAAATGTACTACCATGACAAGCTCTCTCCCTGACTTTTGTTCATTTCAAAATGAGAAAATTAAACTCATATTTTGACCAGACTTACCAAATTTGAACTCTAAGAGTATTTGCCTACCCACTTTGCTCAGGGCAGCAGAAAATACAAGTGTCACAAGCATGGTGGTATTAGGAAGAGGCACCCGAAATATAATGTTGCAATGAGGCATTCCATACCACCTGTCCCTGCTTGAGTTGCAATTCCTGTCTTTATCTTTTGATTCCTCTTTAATCCCATTCTGGCCAGCCAAAATAAGCTACCACCCACAGCTTAAGAGATTTTAAAGTACATTTAGAAGACCACAGTTCTTTTGCTGTGATTTGACTTATAAAAGATTTGAGAACAGCGAATAAATTCTTAATCCTTCTCTTAGGTTTAGATTCCTCCAGACCCCAAATACATCCATTTTTTTTAATCCATGCCCCAGATAAACTTTTCAGGATTTACATGTTTCTGCCTTTGAATCTTTTAAATGTAGCTGAATCTATGGACACCATAGGCTAGATGATATTTCTAGCTTAGAACTCTAAAATATGTCCATAACTTTGTGTGTATATATGCACACTTAGATTTAACATTTGTACCCCACTTTCCCTTGGGCAAGACAGTTTTATTTATTTTATCTGATCCTTGCAAAAATTACGTGAAGTTGGTGCTATTGGCACCCTTGTTTTTCCATATGGAACACTGAAATGGGTGTGTATGCAGCAAAAGCAGAGCTTTAGCAGCTCCACATCCCACGCTCTTTCCAGCAACCCTGTGTGTCCGCAGGAGGATGCGGAGCTGCCTCGGGTCTGCTCACTCAGGACCGTGAGGACCTTCTCCTGACAGCTGCCACCCAGAGGAGCTGCCGCTCTCAATGTCTCTTAATAATACATATACACACAGACCAGCTGGAATCTTGTTAAAATGCAGATTCCAACTCAGCGGGTTAGTGGATTGGTCAAAGCTTTGTATTTCTGAAAAGTATCAGGGGACAGGTGTTGCTGGTTGGAATGACACTTTGAGGAGTGTGCTTTGAGTGGCTGGGCTGTAGGCAGCTCTAGCTGACACCTATGGAAGATGAGACAGAGTGTCTGTACAGTACGTCCCCTGTGCTTGGACCACAAATCCACTGTCCTTCCTTGTTTGGCAGAGGCAAGGGCCCAGGAATGCTGATGCCTCCTGTAGAGACAGGCCCTCATTGTCATCAGACAGGGCTCAGATGGGTAACAAAGCAGCCTCTAAGAACCACAGCCAAGCAGGTGAGGATGGGGCCCCCCAGGAGTAGGTGACTTGAAGGACCTTTCCTAGCTTACACTGAGGTCTTGGGCATAACTCATGACTGTCTTTTGTCCTGGGGATCATCAGTGCTGTCTTGTCCTTTCTGTTCTTTTCCTCCATATAAGGTATTCTCTCCTTTGAGTGAGAGTCTGGCCATCCAGTATTATCTCCTCTTAACAGTTCAGTTGAAAACTACTGAAACTCCCCTGAGGGGCTCCCCTGTGGGAAGAGCTGGGCCCAGCATTTCCTCTAGGGCCAGTACTTGGGAGGAGTTGACTGTGATTATGGATTAAATAGCACTGCACACAGTCCTTCTGTTGGTTTTCCTTGTCACCATGCTCTAGGTCCACTAATAATAATTTCCCGGTATATCACATTGTCTCTAAAGCCAGTCTGGGACTGCATGTGTAGGAATTATGGTTCAGGAGCTAGTACATAGTAACTGCTCAGTAAATGCTCCATAAGCTAAGCAGAGCTTGTTCCCTCTGATTGCTTAAAAGTAATAAATGGATTGAGAATGGGATGTGCATTTTGATAGCCTAAAGTTGGGCATGAAGAGGTGCTCATGGGATAGGAGAAACCAGAAACCCACCCCACTCACAGACAGGTCCTGCAAGCCTTGTAGGTGCAGAAACAAGTGGCATTCTGCTTCTGTTGGCCTCTCAAATTTTGCACGTGGTATTTACCCAGAGACGAGGCTTCATACCCTGCAACAGTGCCCCTGCTAGAATGAAACAGGGTCCTGTTCAGAGCAGAGACAAAGGCAGGGCCTCTTATTCCTGAACACACACACACACATACATACATACATACATGTACATCCATGTACACACATGTACATACATACACACATACATACACACTCCCTCTCTCCCTCCTGAAGCCACATTCTTCTCTTGTTGCCTGTGAAAGGGTCTCATCTCAGGAGATAAGCTATAGTTGTGGGGTTTTCTTGAGGTAATGACCCCATGGTACAGATGGGGTACAGAATATATACAGGGTCTCACTACGCAGCTCAGACTTGTAGTAATCCTCCTGTTTTCAGCCTCCCCAATGCTGGGATTCCACACACAGGCCACCATGCCCAGACCCTTTTTCTGGTTCAGAGTGCCCAGGGGCAGTACTGAGGATCAAACTCTGGCTACTGCACTTACCTAAGCAGGCACTTAGTCCGCTGAGCTAAATTGCCTCCCCTGTACATTATTTTTATGATGATAATGAACATGCCTAATTTCACAAATATAAACCAGTTGGTGTTACATCCAAATCAGAATTCATGAACTCCTAACCCATCAACTGCTATTAAAGAGTGGATGAAACATTGTGAAATTCAGGTGCACATGTTCCTGTTGTGAACAGGGCTGCAAATGTTCCCCTGTGGGGGCTGCTTTAACAAAGAGGTGAAATGCACTGTTCTTCAGGAGTTATTTCCATGTGAAAGACAAGATTGAACCGTGCATTCACTCTTCTATAACCTTATTTTCTTCCAGAGTTTCCACTGCTCGTGAAGCTGCTCATTAAATCTTCCAGTAAATACAGTGGCGTGAACCAGTTCTGTCCTTCCCACCTCAAATATGACTTTACAGGGCCTCTTACTGTTCAGGGCACCCTCCTGGCCTTCCTCACTCTGCATGCAAAACCTGGACTGAAATGAAAGTGCCCAGAAGAGGCCAAATTGTGTGCCCCTCTCTAACTCCCTAGCTCCCAAACCAGCTGTCACTCAGCTGCACAGAGCAGCTGAGGCTCTGGCCAGCCCGTGGTCACCCTTAACTGCGGCTGCCCAAGACTGCTTGGTGACATGCAGAATTCAGGTGAAGCTGCATGTAGTAGACCCATTTTTTTAAAGGTTGGCTTAGCAAGTTCTCTTAGCTTAGTTCGTGCATTATTTTCTATTTACAATGCAGTCCCTCCCAGCTGTTTCCCCTACTCCTTCTCCTTCCATGCGTAGTAAAGTGTGAGTCTCTTAAGTCTGTCTTCATTACTGCACTGGCTGATTCCCAAAGCCAGAGAGGGCCAGGCTTGGGTCAGTGCTTTTTCTTCCTCAGTGCCTTTCTGCAGAAAACCCCACATGCTCTGAACCCTTAGAAGGCTGTGGCCCTTTACTGCACACTGCAGCCCTGTGCCTTCCTTGGGTTTTGATGAAGAATCCAAGTAAGGAGAGTGTGTTAGGTTTTGAGAGGACAGGGATGGGGCATAAGAAGGTTGGATGTCCAAAGTCTGCATCATTGTGTTACCGCCTAGCACGTATTATCCCATCATCTCCAGTGTCTCTGTTTCCTCCTCTGTGAAGCCATTCAGTTGTTTATATACACAAGAGTGTGAAAGGTGATTTGTATCCCTAACAGTCTGCCCGAGTATAAAATACATCCTGGGCCTTGCCTCAGAGCGGGTAGGCTGCCCATACACAGCCTCCCAGGTGCAGTCTGTGTAGAATGTGATGGAGAAGGAGCTGGCAGCCCTGAGGGTGGGTACCACGATGGCACTTAGGGTCTGCTTCAGCGGCTCTGCACAGCGCTCATCGATAGTGCTGCAGCTGGTCTGACAGCCAGCGCCTCCTGCCATGTGGTTGACCCAGTGATTGAAACACCACCCCCTCTGACATCTCCTGAGCTTTGGACCTGCCCTGCATTGTGTAAGTAAAAGCACCACTCCAGTCTACAGCAGGAGAACACTGTCCTTGCCCAGAGTGGCCTCTGTCTCGGTTACTCTGTCACCATTCACTCTATCTCTGGTGTAGACCTTCCCAAAAGAAGGTTGCTGGCCTTGTGGCCACTGTGGGGCCCTCCTGACTCTCATTTCTTTTAGCAAAGCCTTCCCTGAAAATCCTTGCAAAACTGAGAGCAGGAGGAAAGGCAGTGGCCGGGCACTGCGGTAGGCTACCCCACGAAACTCTGGGAAAGTTTGGAGAGGGTGGTAGCGAGTTCCTCTGGCCCACTTTGATGCAGTAAAGAAAATTTCAGTGGATTTGAAATACTTGAACCGGTCATGCTTTCTAGAACAGCATAGAGGTGTGAGGAGAGCCTTACTTTCCCATGACTACTGCTTCATATCTTGTCATGCCTGATAGATAAGTTAAGTCTACTGACCATAATTTCATAACTAGCATACATAGTTAAGGCAAGTGGCTGTCTAGAAATACAGTGTGAGGTGCTAGAATACCAGAATTTCTAGCACTGCTTCACTCAATTAGGCAGAATATTTGAATCCTGGAGATCCTAGAAGAATCAAAAGGATGGAACCATCCCCAAACTATGTCCTCAGATACCATCCCTGGCTTTTGTGTCCCCCATCCAAGTTTAATTCTCCCATCAAAGGATTAATCATTGTATCCTTTGTTTCTTTTTAATATCACTGAAATGATTTACAATTTGACATATACAATTTCTGTTTAATATTTGCTTCTCAGAGTAAATTTGTCCCCTACTGTGTCCCTGGTAATTAATGATGCACATGTCTTACAGGTTGCACTATTTATGTCCCAGGCACTAGATGTGACTCTCAATATGAGAATCCTAGTTAGAATGATAAGTTCTAGCACATGCCTATAATCCCAGTGGTCAAGAGGCTGAGGCAAGAGAATCACTGAGGGTTGAGACCTGTCTGGCTATGTAGTGAGTTCAAGATCAAGCTGAGCTGCATAGTGAGACCCTGCCTTCAGGAAGAAAAGACAAATTCTCAGACCCAGCACTCTTAATCCCAATACTCCAGAGGCTGAGGCAGGAGGTCTCAATTTCAAGGCTAGCCTAAGTTACATAGTAAGTCTAAGGCCAGTCTAGAATACAGTGAGACTTTGTCTCAAGAAAAGAAAAGAAAAGAAAGAAAAGAAAAGGAAAGAAAAGGAGAGGAGGGGGAGAGAGAGAGAGAGAGAGAGAGAGAGAGAGAGAGAGAGAGAGAGAGAGAGAACAGCCTATGTTGATCCTGCAGGTGAATCAGGACTGCAGGTGATCTTGATACACCTTCAATCTTGAGAACTATTGCTCTTGTTTTTCCAACAAATTCTGCAGTGCGACACAGGTTGCAATAGCCTGATGTGGGCTGAAGCACAGTAAGAAGAACCTCAGGCTTCCTAGGCCCTTCCATCACCACACAGAAAGAGCCTGGATCCCTGAACTGGATTCCAGTGGAGGAATTCCCCTCCTGTTCTCTTACCCTATAGGACTAGTGGGAGAGCAAGCTGGTAGTGACGGGACACAGAAAGGCACAGGCAGGGAAGGCTAGCTCTGGCATGCTGGCTGATTATAGGGAGATACGGGGATGCTCACTTTCTAGCTCTTGAAGAGCTCTAGGGTCCACAGGATGCTGTAGACACACTCTCCCATGAAAGATAGGTGACCCAACTCTGAAAAGTGGAGCTTAGATTCCTTAGCTACCTTGGAGTCCCAGGTAGCTCTAGGCCTAAGGACTACGCAGCAAACAGGTCCCCTCCATAATGTCAGGATGGCTCTGCTTACAGTCCCAGCATAGAGGAAGCTTGATATTTTGGAGTAAATCCAGAAGTCTGTTTTCAACTTGGAGGCCAATTCTGCTTTATATTTGCATCAGTTGTCAGTAAATGTGATGCTGCTCAGATATTTAAATGTGTTAGTTCTCTGTCACTGTGACAAAGTATCTGAGATAACTCAACTTCTGAGAAGCAAAGATTTATTTTGTCTTATGATTTTAGGGATTTTTGTCTATAGTTTTTAATCCTCGTCACTCTGGGCCTGTGTAGAACATCACAGGAGAGGGTTTGTGGTACAGGAAAACTTGTGGCAAAGTGAAAAAAGAAGAGGAGATAGGAACCATGTCCCCCTGAGGGACTGTCTCCAGTGACCTCACTTTCTTCACCAGGCCACATCTCCTTACCACCACAGGCTGGAGGCCAAGCCCCCATACGTGGACCTTTGGGAAGCTTGTGTACCCCCTGCAGTGCCACTTGTGCAGGACTCCACAGCTCCTCCAGGAGCTCCCTTCTTGCTGCTCCTTCTTCTCTGCTCCCCTTGCTTCTGCCAGTTCACTTTTCTCCTCCATCTTTTGTGAAGCAGCCTCCGCTTACTTTATCACACAGAACATGTACAAACAGCTCACTTCCTTGACTGACTAATTTCTCAGTATTTTAGTCTTTATCTTCTTTCTTCTTTCCCTTCCTGCTGCGATACATTTTCCAAACCTTAAGTGATGTAATCAACAATGTTTGACACACCTGAAAATATACACATGCACACACATAGAGATGTGTGTGCCATGAACTGAGTCTTCCAGATCAGCTCATAATTTGTGTGTCCGGGTTCATTGTTTCTCCTCTTTCTGGGTAATAGGAACCCAGAAGCCCATTAAACCAGCTCCCAACTACCATTCTTCCAGCTAGAATATTCTTAATTTGGGTCATTTTCCTTGGAAAGTGCCTGAGGCAGCAGGCAAGGACCCAGACGATATGCACCCACTCTAAGCCCACCCCATGCAGCCAGCACATGCAGTCCTGTGCCAGAAACTAAACAAGAGCTGCAGCAGCCCATGTACTGCCTCCTGGAGGCCAAAGAAATGTGTGGGCTCTGGTCTCCTAGAACCTGAGTCCCACTTCCCACCAGACCTACTCTAGCTTGCTCCCCTAGGGAACTGGAATAAAGTGCATGGGGCCCATGCATGAGGGCCTCTGGATACCCTTTGTGGCAGATCCTTCTCTTTGGCTAAAGATCTCTTTGTAGCAGTGGTTCTGCTTTTCCTGAGATTTATTTCAGTCAAATTCCCATCAATAAAAGGAAATTTGTTTTAGCCAATTCCCTTGTATATTTTTTTAATTTATAGATGCTAGATTTAGTTCTTCGTGCATTCCTCCATTGCTTTTGTTTTCTCTGTTTTTCTACAGCCTGACGTGGCGCTTCTGAGCCTTCTTTGTATGGTGCCACCACTCTTGTCCTTGACTCCAATAGGTGACATCCTGACTCAGCCTTGGTAACTCACCTAGAGATCTTCCTCCATCATGGGCTCTGAGAGCCCAGTCCCTAATGTACTTGGGGAAAATTAGGCAAGATCTTGCCTGCCAGGAGTCCCCTCCACTCTGTAATCTGGCTGTTTCCTCTCACCCATCTCCCAGAACAGCTCCTTCATCCAGCCCTTAGCACCCTATGCTGGTGTCCTCAGCAGTGCAGATCGTCATTAGGGACCAGCAAGTTACCTGAACCCCTGTGGGCTGGTGGGTGTTGCTTGCTCCTGCCTGGTGCCTGAGGCAGGGCTGACCCCTGGCACAAGGAGCCCTGGCTATCCTTGTATCTTGGATGGCTATTATGGGCAGCAGAGCTTCCTTTTAGCCTCCTGTGTGCCACCTGTCTCTTGTCTGCTTCCTTGCAGCATTGCATGGGTAGAATAGTTGCTCAGATGCAGCTCGAAATCAAGATTTTCAGAAAGGCCAGGCACCATTATATGGGTCTTATCATCCCAGATACTTGGTAGGCAGAGGCAGGAGGACTACTCGAGCCCAGTAGTTCAAGGCCAGCCTGGACAACATAGGAAGATTGCATCTCAAAAAAGCACTCTCAGGAAGGAAGATGCCTCAGGTTCAGCTTCTGGTTCTGCATTTGCCAGGCCAGTCTCTTTCAGCTGTTGCTTTTTCTCTTATCCCATCCTCATTTAGCCTCCCCCACCTGTACAAGCAGATGGACTGAACAACAAAACTGCTGAAGAGGAACTGCTTTGGCTTGAGTCCTCCTGCATTCTGCTTGCCTTTGGCGATTTTTTTGGTGACATTTGTATGAAGTATATTATATTTGTCAGGTTGTAAAAATGAGTTCATTTATCCCACCATTGAAAAACTCTGTTTGCAGAAGTTGAAATGAAATGAGATTTGTCATACTCTGATTATTTTCACTCCTCTTGGTCTTGGATGCTGTGGTGATGTAATTCAAAACACCTTTCTGCTCACAGGCATCAGAACAGCAGTTATATGACCCTACACTGAGCCAATTTAAATAAAGGTGTGCTCTGCAGTTGGAAGCTATGTGGTCCTTAGATATATGGTTGACATAAGGAGAAAGCAGGCACCTAGATCACTTCAAGTAGAAATGATTGAAGGGATCAGTTTCAAATACCCATGGAAGTGCCTCTAGAACTGGCTTTGCCTGGTGATTGTGAGTGCTCTCTGGTGTTGATTGTCCCTCTTTCCCCTTCCTCTGTAGTCCCTGTCAGAATTATGTGAAAGACATGTTGAATACCTTTTGGCCCTCACAATTTGAATTTCTTTCTGCCACAGGCTCTTTTAATAAAGAAAAATAGTTTTAATCATAAACTTTAATAAGAGGTTTTTTCTCAAAGTAGGAGGAAGGAAGAGAGGAGGCAGCTGATATGAGGAGAGGACTATTCCAAATCCATCAAACAAAATACCAATGGGTAAGTAACAGAGAGTGGGGGAAAGAAGATAGTTCAGCCTTTTAGTAAAATTCTAAAGCTTTCTGAGAAGAGATCAGCTCCTGGAAAAGTGTAGAATGAAGGCTTTCAGAATAAGAGAAAATATAAGCACAAAAGAATACAATTAGGTAATCAGGGGAGGCAAGGCAAGACTGAATATATAAGTGCCCCACATCCTGGTTCCTGGTTCCTGGCTACCATTTCTTTGGATCTAAATATAGGGACCATTGTTAGAAGGTGAAAGTTCATTTGCAAATAGTTAGGAGCAAATAAAAGGAACTTTATCACAGAGCTGATTTTGAGACTGCATTTGGAGAAAACTTGGGTGGGACCTTCTCTTCAGAGATGGTATTTCCTGATGTGGCAAACTCTGAGTGTATTGATAGCAAGAAGGACTAGATTGTCTTGTTCTATCTTCGTCCGTCTACACCTCCTGCCATTTGCATCCCTCTGTGTAGCACATCCAGTTCCTCCCTTCTCTCACATTCTAGGGTAGATCTCTTTTTTCCAAGAAGCTCTCTCCACAAGTCCTAATATGTTTAACTCTGGAGTTGCTGCAGCCCAGGCTTTTGCTATTTATATCATGTGTTTGTTTTCCTTTTAGCATCCAGGATTTCCCTCTCGGACAAAATGAATTCTGGAAGGAATAGCTGGGCTTCTCCACCCATAAAGTGTGGGACCTGGGCTCCTTGAATTGGTTCCTGGAGTTACTCCTTTACTGCTAGCAAAGAACACTGTGCAGGGTGCTGACTTTTAAACTTTCCATTATCAGTCTGACAATTCATATGGGCTAAAGCCCTGTGGCTGATTTTCAGACAAAACAAAACCAAACAGAAAGCTGCATGTGTTTCTGCCTTTCTGGAGAAAGGCAGTCAGTGGGCACTCTTGCTAGACTGCTGGTGAGTTGTGAGCACTTTTTGTTCTCTGACCCCTGCTTATCTATACTAAGTGATAATAAGCTGAGTGATGTTCATTGTGAAAGTTCAGGACCAGCACAACAGAGGATGATCCTGGTGGGTTTGGTTTCTTCCAAGTTGTAATCAGCTCTGAGGCCTTTCTGTGGCCAGACCTTTCAAAGGCAGTCAAGCAAATTATGTGATCTAGGAGGAGCTCTTAACTTGAGGGCTATGTGCAGAACAGAGTAGGGCAGTCCCACCAAGGTTTGGGAAGAAGTTCGAGGCTTTCTGCGGATATCTGAAGGTGAACATGTGTAAGGCTTATGACTTGGTGACCTGGAATGCGGCCAGCATAATGAAGAGGTGCAGAGCAGGAGTCTAAGTTCAGAGATTGGGGAGAGTTATTATGGCTGGTGTCTAGATGGTCCCCCAAGCCTCATGCAGTCAGAGGTGGAGGGTTTTCAATGGTGGCTGGATCTAAAGTGTGCAATGCTGGGATTAAGGTTGTGTGATTACTAAATCAATCCATTGGTTGATTTGGCATCATCCTAGTCCCAGTAGCCTAGATAGAATATAAAAGTGGCAGAAAGGAGTTGCTAAGGTCCCTTGTCTGCTTTATGACCTTTTTTCCTCAGTGAACTGTTTCTCCTTACTGATGCCCTTCTGCTATGTACTGGTGTGCCTCAGAGCCAGACAACTATGGACCAAAATCTCTGCAAATCATCGGCCAAATGAACCTCTCCTCTAACTTTGAGTTGGATGTTTTGTCTCAGCAATGAGAAAAGTAACTAAGACGTTCTGGACAAGGATATAAATTTGGAGGCTATAGGCATACCAATAGCATTTATAGCCTAAAGTCTAGGGGGGATAATCTGAAGAATAAGGACAGATGGAGAAGCAGAGGTCAGAACCAGAGTCCCAGGTGGGAAGCCTATAAGATGACATTGATTCAGATCACTGAGTGAAGGATAATTGTCCAGCATTTTAATGCTGACAGACAAGGTAGCAGGCAAGCATCTCACCTTTTTCTTCTTCCCTGCTGTACTAGAGGTTGAATCCAGGGCAACTGAACTACATTTTTAGATAGTCTCACTAAGCTGCTAAGTTGCTCAGGCTGAGCTCACATTGTCTGATCCTCCTGCCTCAGCTCCTCAGAGTGCTGAGGTCATAGGCTTGTGCTGCCAAGCAGGGCTACATAGTCTTCTGTTTTAGAAGAAAAAAGGTCAAAACATGTACCCCTCTCAAATGCATACTTTTTTAATTGCATGGGTTCTTTCTTTCTTTTTGTCTTTCTTTCGTTCTTTTTCTTTTGTGGTTCTTCCCTTTCCCTTCCTTCCTTCCTTTCTCTCTTGCTTCTTTCCTTCCTGCCTTCCTTCCCTTCTCTTCCACTTCCTCGACCTCTACCCCTTGGTTGTCTATCTCACCCCATAGTTCTCTGCCCCTGAACAGCTTAACCCTGAGATCACTTCCCGCCAACACCCTGAGAATAAATAGCCCGTACTTCGCTCCCTGGTGCTCAGTGACCGCTTCTCCTCCACACTCCTCTCCCAGAACTCAGATACTCTATCAGGGAAGGATAAGGCTGACAATTCAAGACCTGCAACTGCTTAGCTGTGGCCACTCCTAGATGCCTTCTTCTTTGCTTTTGTGCATTGGCAGAAGCCATCCAAGTCCCTTTCCAGAAGAGCTGAACCACGTAATTCAGAAGGAATGATGGTGTTACCTCAGGGGAGATCAAGAGAGGACAGGAAGTCCACAGGGCACAGGCCTGGCTGATTAGGTCTTGTAGTTGCCCATGGTGTTCAGAGGACACAGACAAGGTGTAAAGACAACAGCATCCACTACCAGGCAGTCACGGTGGCTTCAGAGCTCTTCCCTCTCTGTTTCCAAGGCTGCTATAACCTCTTCCTTCACAAATCTTCCTGGAACTTAGGTACGTGATACTTCAGATTATTTCGAATATGCTTACATGTACATTTTAAGAGTTCATCTTTTTTCCCCCTCTGGATTTCTTTCCCACCCTTAGCACAAATCTGACTGTTCCTAAGGACAGGGACTACATGAAGACATTGAACCTCTATTTTCTAGTCATGAAATCTTCATAGCTGCCCTCCTTTTACCCAGGATCATCCTATTTTTAAAACCTAAAGGTTAACTCAGGACATAAAATATTGCAGAGCATTAAAGTAAAACCCAACATGCAGAAAGAAAAATGGATAATGAAAATGAGTATAATAAATAAATACGTTGTCTTGAACAGAAACAGTTTCTTGGCTCTGTGCACCTAGTTTCAGGGAGAAACTGGTAGCAGTGGATAGACAATTAAAAGCTCTGTCCATTGCAGTCAGCATAGAAACCTTTGGGCAGCCTCTGGTCCTGTGTGGAGAAACAATCCCTGTACTTTTGTGCAGGGAAGCCCATTTAAACAGAGTCTGGTGCTAGGCACTCATATCTTTCATCTTCCCTGGCATTGATCACACATGCACACATTTATCTTGTGTCTCCTGTGAGTAAAGAAGACCTACACAGATGAATTCCCAGCCCCCATTCCCTAGGAGCTAGACATTTGAGCGATCACTCATGTGGTGCCTCTGGAGCCCAAAGGTCCTTTCTGGGCTTGGCCCTCTCCTAAGACTGCAGAGGCAGGAGGGTCTGGGAAACCTTCAGAGGAGAGGTGCTGCCTTGTTCTTGGTCTTACCAGGGAAGGGGAGTTTGCTGGGCATGGGAGGTGGTGGGGAACAGATTTAGATAGTGTGATCAGAATTCCAAAGGCCCTAAGGTTAGAAGGAGAGAATTTGGGAAATCAGGGAACTTTACCTCATTTCAAACTGAACAGCTGAGTCTAAGACAGAATGACTGAGGAGACAAGAAGAAGATGAGGGCTGAGACTCAAGCCAGTTGCAGAAAGCCTTGAGAAGCTATGAGAGGAGAGGACTTAAAAGAAGGAAAGATATTCAGGCTATTTCCTTTTTCCTTTCATTTCCTTTCCTTTGCCTTCTTCTTTGTTAGGGCTCGCAGTGTTGTCCAAGTTGGCCTTGGTCTCTTGAACAGAAGCAGCCCTTTCTTGCTCTTTGAAGTAACTGAGATAAAGCTGCATCATTTCTTCAGTGCTGGTCTTAGTGATCATTTCCTCTAGTCCTTCAGGCAAGCTTGTGGCATGGTGCTCTTCAGCTTTTGTCTCATTGGTTGGTCCAGAAGCCCCTAGGAAGCCCCCGAGCAGAAGGTAGCCCTTGACATTCATTCTCTGCTTGCAGCAGAGCATCTGCCCCTACCTGTCTCAGAGGGGCAGAGGGAAACCTGAGCTTTGCAGCAGGGTCTGCCTCTGACCCACAGGCTGCTTGTTTGAGCATCTTCCTTACCCCAAGAATTTTGGGGGAATATATATATATATATATATATATATATATATATATATATATGAATAAAATGAGATGCTTTATGGGTTAGAATGCAAAATTTACCTGCTTATAAAATAAACTCTAGGACTTGAAGAAAGAAAGTTTTCACATACCTGAACTGGCCTTCTGTTTCCCTTCTTGTTCCCTGCCGTCCCTGCCCATTTTGGTGTAAATGCTAAGGAATTCAGGTGACCAGTTCTGTGAGCCCCCAAGAAGAGACAGCTCTGGCGAGGTTCCAGCAGGGGAATGCTGTCTAGACACTGTTGGGATGGGACTCAGGACCTACGGAGGGAGGGAGACTCACTCCTGCTCAGGGGCTTACTCAGCAGGAAGTCCTTTTAGGTAATCAGCTCTCACTGCACCCCAGTTCATCTGCCTTATGAGCTAATCAGCTTTAATCCTTTAGAACGCAGCACAGCAGACATAATGACAGGCATGTAAATTTGGACTTTGAAGTCTGTAACCCTGAACCGCAAGACTATGGAGCTTGGCCTACATGAGGCCTGGATGGAGCTTTCCAGTCACCCACACATGTGAGAGAGGAAGATTAGCTGAAGATGCTCCAGGAATTAGCTTGTGGGAGATCAGAAGTACCAAGGAAGGTGGGACCATAGCTATACCAGGAAAAGCAGTGGTATAGCGAAGGTCTGCCCTCCTTCCCTCCCCACTGTGTTCTCCCCTCATCCTGCCTCTGCCTTACCTAGATGTGCTCTGACTCTGGTCACCTGAAGCCTCCTCTCTTATCAGCAAAGGCAGAACCCTAGACTGCCCTGGCAAATGCCATAGATGGTATGCTGCACCCTGCTCAGAAAATTATGTTCTTTGAGCAACCATAGTGATATCTTTCTGTTCAAATAAAAACTTCACTGTTAATTTAGAGCTCTAACCCAGCTCAGTTTACTGTTATAGGTTTTGCCATACTGACTGGTGTGGACAGGTCTTTGGCAGCAAATGGGGCTTCTGGGAACGCAGAGAGCTCCTGTGTCATCTGAACATGCTCAGAGAAGCTTTGTGCTGCTCCGGAGCTACCTACCTGGATCTGCAGCTGCCCTCAGCTGAACTTTGCTTCCCCTTTCTCAAGGAAGCATTTTCCAAACGAAGCTCATTGAATTGTTCCCTTCAAAAAGTCTCTGTCCAATTTGCAAAGTTTCCTGCATGTTCTGACAAAAGTGTTCTAAGCTGAGAAGGAAAAAATATGAGGTCCTATTAAATAATAAAGATATCCATTTAGTGTGCTTTGCTTAATTGGTAATTTGATCAGCTGGTTCTTCTGGCCCCAAAGGTCAGGAGAAAGAAGCTGTCCTCTGTCTGAGAGACTGAGGGGTCCTGGGTAGCTGAGGAGCTCACCACCCACAGATGCTGACCTGAGGTCCTGAATTACCTGTGCTCCCATCCAGGAAGTACTGGCACCTTGCTGCGCTCTGTTTATGCTTCCCCAAATGTATATGCTGAAAACTAAACAGCAAGGTGATGGTACTGGAAGGTGGGGCAATTAAGAAAACTACCTGTGCAAATGAGATGAGCACCCCTGGACTGCAGAGAGTGGCCTTCTCCATGTGCGGTGTGAGGCACAGGCAGGAAGGGCACTTTATGAGGCAGACATGACATCCCTGGGCACTGCATGTGCTGGTGTTCCTCAATCTGGGACTTCTTAGCCTCTAGAAATGTGAGCAGTGAGTTGCCAATAAAGTACTTGTCCAAGCTATTTTGCTGCAGCAGCCCTAGCAGGCTCCCTTAGTCCATTGCGCTGCCCCAGAATGTAGAGCCTCTGCTCTTAGCCGTGCACACGGTGGATCAGAAGACCAGCCTGTGGTGCAGCACTGAGCAGGAACACCTCTGCAGGAGCTCTGGAAGGGCAGAGCTCCACATGGACTCCAGTAGTTTGGAGGAACCCCAAAGCTGAAATCTAAATTGTTCCCTTCTTGTCTCAGCTACTTAAGGACCTGGGGTCTTCCAGGTACCTCCTCCAGTCTGTTGACTATGGGCCACTCAGACCTGGAACCAGAGGCTGCTGAATCCATATCTGAGCTGGTAGTACTGCTCAGACATAGGATTCTGGGGCTGCTGGTAAGGGTGCAGCCAAGGAGGCCACTCCTGCAGGAGGGGCTCACCCCTGCCATCTCACCCCTCTCGGCTGTGCTCACAGCTGGTGCTGCAGCCACCAAATCACCAAGGCCATGTATTGAGTGCCATGGCCTCTTCCACCCCTCCTGCTTTAAAAGTTCTCCCTGGCAAGAGTTCTTCCTGATATAGTTAAGCTGTACTTTGACACCCAGGGTCTCTATTTTGGGCCCTAGCTGATGTGAGCTCTCTGATAAAATGAGCTCCTAGCTGACTTTCTGAGGAGCTCTGGGGCCCACCTCCTTCCATAGCATCCTGGCCTTGAGCCAGCAGAGGGTACTTACTTGCCCCAAGCCAACACAGGGTGGTTTTGCATAGGAAATCAGAAGAGGCCAAAGGGAAAGCCGTGGTCTCTGTTTCTCCATGTGGATGATGGAGTGCCCTGCCAACCTGCAGGGGAATGAGGCAGGGAGACGTTTCCACATGTTCTCTCCTGGCCCAGTGTTTGTTCAGGTAATAGTTGGAGATTAACAAATGTACCTTGAGCTCTGTTCTTTTGACTGAGAACTCTTATCAGGGCCTCCCCGAGGCAGCTATGTATTTGAACAAGTACATGTATGTTTTTAAAGAGGTAATTTGATCTAGATTTATACCATTCATTGTTTTCTAAAGTTCTTTTGGCATTTTTGGAAATCCCACTTCTTTTATGAAATTTTCCCAGTAATAGGAATAAGCTTGAAATTGCCCTCCTGCCTGGCTTGCATACTTTTACTTTCCTAACTCACCTAGGCCTCTGGATAAGTTTTCTATGAGAGAGACAATGCTGTGTGAGAGAGAAAATAGGAGCAGGCCAGGCAGCTGCAGGGTGGATGGTCGTGGTAAAGGCCCGCCTCCAAAGCCTCATGGCTTAAAGCATCTCCCAGCCCTGCCACTTCATCCCTGGCCAAGCGGCCAGATGTCTCACATTCCGGGACTTTTACTCCAAGTATAATGGAGTAAAACTTGAAGAGATTCATATGCAACATTATTCTAAACACAAATAATATTTCTTAGGAAGTTAGGAAAAAATAATAGAAGAGCCAGTATCATTGCTTCTTATGAAAAGCTTTTGTTTTCCTAAAGACTGAAGAAAACACAAGATAGAGACCACTCTCAAACTTTCATTCCCTGTCCTCCCATCCACAGATCCTTCCCATGTTATATACTCAGTCGTCTTACAAACCTAGTCTTCATCTGGAATTAGGAAGAGTTGTAGAGAAGGAAGGTTGGTGGCAGTGTCTGCATGGATGATGTTTGGAGGAGAGGGTTACAATGACCACTGTGTCTGTTACAGTTTCCTGGTGATGACAGAAAAGCCACTAGGTTTGGTTACAGTTGGACACAAGTCAGCACAAGGGTATTGCAAATTGTCTTAGCTGCCATTTGCAAAAGCTAAAACTGGATGTTTTTGGAGCTCCAGTCTGGGAAAAGCCTCTTGCTAGACTAGGCAGCCCTGAGGCACAGCTGTGAATCTGGAAAGTTTACATCACTTTCCTTGCTCCCATGTCTGGCCTCTGCCATTGTAGAAAGTCCCAGTGATCCCCCAGAAGAGCCACCTGGGAAAAGCTAGGGGATCAAGGCAAACGGCAAGCTTCCTCACTGATATTAGATACTCTCAAATTTGTAGAGGGTCTGGGGGTAGAGAGTGAACCTGGGTTATCATCCAATTGCTTCTCAGTTTGTGGCCCATTTGCTACCTTTAAAATAGCCATTTTTGAAGAGGCAGGCCACTGAATCACCAAGGCCATGTATTGAGTGGCATGGGCTCTTCCACCCCTCCTGCTTTAAAAATTCTCCCTGTCAAGAGTTCTTCCTGACCCAGTTAAGCTGTACTTTGACACCCAGGGCTTTATCCTGCCCAAGCTTGTCTCTTTGAAAACCAGTGACTCCTGCCTTTTAGGACAAAGGGCATTTGGAAGGAGTCTAAAGTTCCTGTTTAGCCTGAGGCTGGATATCCTCTGTAGCTTTAAAATGCCCTCCTCCTCCAAATTGCAAGCACCTAAATAGCAACTATTAGGGCCAGGCAGTATCCTTAGCACTTTGCATTTGTCACTATTTTAATTGCACCCACTTGTCTAGGCCAAAACAAGACCACTGCATATTATTTTAGGGTAAGATCTTAGGCTTTTCTGAGAACTATCTCTGCAGGAAAGAATGGGGAGGGCTCAGCCCAAAGCCAGGAGACCCTGATTTTTGTTCTTACCTGACCTTCTCAGGCCTGGGTAGTGTATGTCCATGAAAGAGAGTGGGGACAATGTATATTCTTCAGAATCAGTGAGTCTCAGAGCAAGCTGATACATAAAGCTAGGTTTTGCATGGCTCTGTGTTTCCTTAGACCTTGCATTTACAATTTTCAAGATCTATTTTTAGAGTACTGGTGTGTTTTTGAGATTAGTCACCATCTTCTTTATGGAGGATTTTATTAGTTTCTTACAATTTTTCTCTGACATTCTGTGAAAAATGTATGCCATCTACTATCAAAGAAGGTTGATTTCTTGGTCACAATAAGTTGTTAAGTCTTTTGTAAGTCATATTAATGATAATCGACTATAATTTTTTTCATATGATTTACCCTAAAACATTATGCTACCTGGAAGGTTGTAATGATGCCCTTCTCACTTGTGTTTCAGAGTGCTTTCTGGGGCTTAGAGGAATACAGAGGGACAGCCCACAAGTTGGGACGTTCACAGTCTCCGTGCCAGGGTGGACACTATTGCCCTGAGGATTACTGCTAAGTTTGGAGTAGGTGGGGTATTTCTACCAGAACTTTCCTTTTGATTTTGAAGTGTAAGGGAAGAACAGCTGACTTTTCTAATGCTCCTTTAACCAAAGTTCAGATCTGCTAAAAAACGAATAAGAAAATATAAAAGAAGCTGTTTATCATGAATTGGTTTCTTTGTTCAGAAATGTATTATATATTTTAAGTTATTTCCCTCCTCTTCCTCTGTGTCAGGAAGTTTTATAGCACAGAGTGGCTTGAGGGAAATCATCACTTCTGCTAACCCTTTTCTGCCCATATGGAAGCCTGGCCTTGCAGTCTCATAGAATCCAACCTCACCCTGTTACAGCGTACTTTAAGCTTTCTTTTCTCTTTTGTAGCTTTTGATTCTTGCCTGACCACATTTGCTTTGGCTTACATGTCTTTAGGCCACAAGACCTCCTATGAACTACAGTGCTTTATTAGAGTATGGAGGTACATACCCATGCTCTCAGTACTTGGGAGGCTGGGGCAGAGAACTGCCATGCAACTGCAGCCAGCCTGGACTATACAGCAATATTCGATCTCAAAACTTTTCTTTAAGAAGTAGTCTAATGGCTTGAACAAAAAAGGGCCTGAGAAGGGCTGTTGGCTAGTTGCAAGGCAGGTGGAGAATTAGAGAAAGCAGTGTGCTCAGTGGCTGGTTTCCAGGAAGACATTTGCTGGCTCTGTCTGTGCATCCCAGGTGAAGCGGCAGAGCCATCCAAATGTGGAGAGGCCCTTTCTATGGGAACATCACCCAGTCACGTTTGCTTTTCCTTTATAAAAACAGTGAGAGCTGGCTTTTCCACTAAACTGCTTAATTGAAATATGGCAGCTGGATCCCTGAGGGACTCTCTGGTGTGTGTGTGTGTGTGTGTATGTGTGTGTGTGTGTGTGTGTGTGTGTGTCCATAGCACATCAGTGGTCTCCCTCCATGTTTCTTTCTCTATTTAAAATACATGACATGTATTGAGCAAAGAGAAATTTATTTATTTTATTATTTTTGTGTCATCAAGGCAGAGAAAATTATCTGCAGTTTGTATTTGGCAATTGCTATTGGGATAAACTATTTTTCTGTTAACCTCCATTTATTTATTATTTCCTCTATCCAATAATCTGGCCTTCCATGTGACCTTTCCCTGCAGTTGTGTCACTCCTTCTGCTATCCACTACTCACAGAGTTCCTTTAGATGCCAGGCACAAGACATGAACAGGGCTCTTTGATACTCATAGTTTCCGAGGTTATCATAAAGAGGGCACCAAAATATCTGCAGATACAGAGAATGTCAGAACCCAGAGAAGGGACCAACAACCTTCCAACTTGGAGCATTTGCCCACCAATTTTACTTCCTGAATAGGTTATTTTGAAATGTAGACTATGGTATGAGCCCCCAAGGATTATGATCCAATAGTGATTGATATTTCCCGGATTCTGCGTTTTAACAGCTACCAGGTGACTCTCCTGTAAGTTGCTGATTGACTGTTAGGTGCGAACCCATCTAATCAATCAGACCAGGCATTCTGGTTCATTAGAAGATTTGTTGGGGACAGCAAGCAGGCTGGCTGTCTAGTGGACCAAGACAGCAGTGAACAAGGCAAGGTACAGGGTGCTTAAAAAGTGGGGAGGGTGCTCATGAGCTGGAACAGCTGACGGAGAGGTAATCTTGGCAGGGCTATCTGATCTGTGGGGACCTTTAATGTTAATAAAGGAGAGTTTCTGTGGTTGCTTGCCCAGGTCAAAGCCAGGTGGACCTGTTCTGCTGTTTTGGGTTTGGCTGTGTGTGGGGACAAAAGGGAGAGTGTTTGGGGCAGGGTGCCTGGTGCCTGGGAAACTTCAAATCCTGACCTATGATTGACCATGAAAAGCACAGGGCTAGAACTTCCAAGTCTGGTTTGTCCTTCTTCACTGGTTCTTCCAGCTAATTCCCTTTGCTTTCACGATCAGATTAATTCCCTTTGTTTTGGAGATCATTGAGATCCCTGAGGAGTCAATGGTATAAACACTATAGAGATAGAATACAGGCTTCAGAGGGTTTTTTTTTTTCTATAAGTTTTGCTGTTTCCTATCTCAGAACAGTCTTGCCTTAAATATTTGTAGAAAAAATGCACCTGCCACTTACACATTAGAAGACTCTAGACTCCAGAGAAAGCTTGACAAACCATTTCCAAGGGGCCAGACTCCTTCATACTTTGATTGACAAGTTCTTATTTCTTTGAAAATAGGATAACTTGTATATCTGATGACAGAACCCCTAGATACACTCTTTGCAATTGTTGTTTGCTTTTCCTGTACTTGTACCTATAATTTGTCCCCTGCCTTTCCATCATTCATCACAGACATTGAGAAATTAATCAAGGGCTTTTGTCCCATGGGCTCCTTGAGTAAAGCAAGCCTCCATGCAAACATTGGAACTCTCAAACACGTACCATAAAGGAGATAAGTGGGAATGTGCTTTTGCTTTGCTTAGTAAAAGTAAGGCTTTGATGTTGAAGTACATCTCTTCTTTGCCCTTTTGAAACCCACATCCCTTTAGGCCAGATATCCAAAACAAATGAGGGACTCGTGAGAACAAGAAAAGACACTTTTGCTTCTCCTAAGCCCACACAGCATCAAGTCATAAATGATAGCTCATCGCCAATAACAACTGTTGACCTTTAAACACACACCAAATGTGTGTGTGTGTTGTGAGTCTAAGTGTGGTAACAAAGGCTTGACTTCAGCCTCCCTGAGCTCTTCCTGGTTTCTCACTGTCTTCCTATTGAAAAACAAGGGGAGCATTTCCATACCCACCACTCTCTGCTGAGGCCCAGGAGCTACTGCTAGCTGCCCTTTCCAAGGAACAAAGGAATGGCTCAGTGGCACAGTGCCTGCCTGACCTGCCCCCAGGCGCTCTCTGTGGTCCTGAAATACTAAGTATGTTTCCCTCCTTGGCTCACTGACTGGGAATTCACTGTAGTATGTTTTTCCTGTGAGCTGAAATGTTTGTCAAAACCATTACCTTGATAGTATGGCTTTGCATCTGAAGGTGCATATCATCAAAATATGATCCTTTTGGGGGATGCTTGGTTTGAGTAAAAGGGTTCAGGCTGTAGAAAAGTGTGCCTCATTGTGCTGTGACCTACCCTAGGAAGCTTGATCCTGACCTTGGCTCTGCCAGCACCAGGTCTAAGATCTGAACTGGCCTGCGTGGGGTGGTTCACTACACTCCTGCATAAAGTTCCTCAGGTGGCAGCATCCACAGGCCCCCTCAGCAGGGTTCCCTTCATCCTTTGTGTGAATCATGTGAGGTATCTGAGAGGAGTCTTTGCTTGAGTTGTTATTTGTAGTTGTATTCATGAATAATCAGTTGCTCCTAAAAACTCCTCATTTGCTTCTTCTTGCTTATCTTGTGGTCATGCATGGGCAAAACACTGAATGAGCCTTCTTTGCAGAAGCCAGACAACTGCAACCACCTGGCTTATGTCAGGAGCTGCTGCCAGAATCCTGTTTATTTACACTATGTGTAGCCTGCACTGAAGATATTTTGTCGCCCATACTGGTGAAAACAATTCTTGTGAATATTTGATGAGTTGCTTTATTTTTTTCCTTTTTCATTATAAAAAGAAGCCAAAGGGCTGGCCAAATAGCACAGCAGATTAAAGCACCTGCAAGCAGGCACAGGGACTGAGCATTCGATCCCTGGGCCTGCCATGCTGTCCCTGCCCCCCGGGTGTGCTGAGGTGGCAATTGAGACAGGGTGTGGTGGTACATACCTGTAATCCCAGCTCTTAGGAGGCTACAAACTGGCGGATCATTATGAGTATGATCTAGTAGTGAGACCCTGAATACCCTGTAGAACTTTCCCTTAAAAAAAAGAAAGGAAAAGAAAAGAAGAGAAAAAAAGAAACCATAAACATCTCTCCTATATGCAAAATTCTGGAAAAAATGAAGCTAAGAAGCAGTTCTGTCCTCCAGAAACATCTCTGACAGACAAACAGATAATTATTATATGATGTCATAAGTGCTGAGATTGCCCAAAGGTAGAGAAGTCTTCTGAAGGATGAGTTCAGTAGACAGAAATGGTCTGATGCTATTCCTAAGCAAGAATACAGCTTCATCAAAAAAACATATATGGAAGTCCAAGACCTGGTTGGGGAACTGAGTAGTGGTACAGGGTTCAGCACAGGAGACTGGGAAGGGCCAGAAAGTCATTTCTGAAGCACCTTGAGAGCCACTGAAACTCCTGGGTGAGGCAGCTGTGATCTTGGGTACCCTGAAAATGTGATCTTTGGCAGCTAGTCATTAAGCTCCTATTCATCCTGGATGCCTCTGGGCAGACTTCCTCCATTCAGACTCTCTGCTGTCCAGGAGGCCTGCCTTGGCTACCCTTTTCCCCAGCTGAGGTAAGCGATCTGTTGGGGGTGCATTGTTTAGTACATGTTGGCTTTAATTACCTTACTTACAAACCATCCACACCTGATCAGAAGCTTTTTTAGAGCTGGGGTTAGATTTTGTGTAGTACTTTTTGTCCAGTGTTTAGGACAGACTAGAGAGGGTGCTTAATAAATCAAATCTATCTTAGGTGAATATACTGAAACTGAATGAATGTCCTAATAACCCCCAAAAGATGGACCTCAATATGTTACATCTAGTGTCTCAGAACTACTAATTCAAACACTAAATTGTGTCCCCATAGTACGGTTATGGCCCATGGGCAATAGGAAGCCATCGGAAATAGAAGATTCATTAAAGGCAGTCCTAATATAGTCAGAAGTTATAATCTAGCCTGGAGGAAAGAATTAGTTGGATGATAGTGATAGTTTGGTGGCTCTGACTAGCTCAGACTCATAGTGATTCTTCTGTTTTCAGCCTTCTCTGTGCTAGGATTACAGGCATGTGCCACTTCACCCTATCTCTGTGATCCACTCAACCTGCCCTGGGGGTGAGGCTGATGTGGTGTATAGTGCCTGGGATTGAACCTCGGTCCTTGTGCTTGCTTAAGCTTGCCTAAGCAGACGTTTTAATTCACTGAGCTATCTTACAGGCCCTAGCCAAGTCAAGATGTTTTGACTAAAGTGACTCGTTCCTCAAGGAAGTGTACATTTAAACAGGAAAAATTGTTTTTCGTCATTTTCTAGTGATAGAAAAAGTCAAGGAAAGAGGATATTCTGTTCCACATAGTGGTCAGAGGAAGATGGTTCAGTCCTGATGACTCTGCCCTCAGAAATGAGGACTACTAGCTGAAGCACTCGTGGGCATTGGTAGCAGAGCCCCTTCACATGAACAGAGAAGTCATACAGGTGTTCTTGGCCCTGGTGCTCTTCCTGGATCTGTGCTTCCATGGGGGCCCAGAAGTAGCTTGAGACCCTGAGGTCAAACTACAGCTGATACCTCAAACACGTAGCTAGACCTGAATGGCAAAATGAAAAGATTAAGTGTCTGAGAATCCTGTCTGCAGAGCTCATGTACTCCACTGTTTGTTAGGGGAAATTCTCACTCTCATTCTGTTTCCTATTCTGTTTATAATGAAAGTGCACATTATGCCAGATGGATTCACTTTTTCTGAATCCCAAGCATTTCACCTCCAGTGGAAAAGTTATTTGATGAATATTTTGTTAAATCCCTGGATTGTTCCTTCATGATAAATAATGTCATTGGAGTCTAGAATCAGATTCAGATCCTGACTCTGCTGTGTACTGAACAAGTTTTCTTCAGCCTTGGCTGCATATTGTAACATCTGGAAGCCTTAAAAAGTATTCTGAGCTGAGATTGTGGTGTAAGGTGCAGTTACCCAACTTTTTCTCTAAGTTCTATTTCTGTCTTGATGGTTAATGTGGGCTTACATTATGAATCTCGCAAATGTGTGCAGGTGAAATGAGATAAGTTTTGTTTAGTAAGTGATGACTGCTGCTGTCATCACATTTCACAGAGTATGTGTAAGACAATCTCCTTGAGTTTCTCAAGGATGACACAGGCCACATTTCCCTAACTGTACCAAAAGGCTCCTCTGGCCTGTGACTGGAGTCACTGCTGTACCCTGTTACTGGGTACTGGGGTGCTAGAGCCTCCTCCAGGAGGTGGTTTCTAGCTTGTTTCTGTCCTGAGCCAAGAATTGGTCAAGACAAATGCAAGTGGTAGCAAAGTGTCATGAAAGGTAGGAAAAGAAACTGGCTTTGCAGAGTGAGTTTGGACCAAGTAAAAGTAGGAGAAGATACACATCCCATAGTGTGAGGGTGGCAACTGTGCAAGAGGGAGCACAGTGGCCAAAACTCAGTGTGAGCTGTCCTTCTGTGTCACCCACTCCTCAGGCTTATCAGGGCTGGGCCACCCTATGGAACAGCTGGGCGAGAAGTCCATGTTCAGGGCATGAGGCACTACTTTGCACATGTGTCCTGGGATTATGTAATTAACAGATCACACTTACTTCCTCAGCCAGTTTTGTCACACCTAATGTCCTGCCTCAACCCCAAGGACGAGTCATGGTTCCCTGGGTCACCCAACAATGACAGCTGTCCAGTGCCACACCCCTCTGTCAGTCTTTCAAAGGCTGACATGATTTTATGCCCACGATTAACATTTTTGTTTTCTTTGTTGGAGAATTACTGATGTATGGGGGTTTAGTGTTGTTTTTGTCTTTTAACTTAAAGAAGGATCCTAAAGCCAGAGGAGCCAAGGACATGACATGAAAGACCTTGACTTCTTTACTATTCTCAACACATGGATCTGGACCCCACACTATTAGCAGCAGACATTTCTTGTTTTGATGGGGTCATCATAATTACCAATAAAGTATGTGTGAAAGGGCAGAATTACTGAAAAAGAATTTCTTCCCTGAGAACCAGGATGGGCCTTCCCTGTATCCTTTCTCTTCTCCAATCTGAGCAGTGGCTGGATCCCTATAGTGAGCCTCTGTCAGGGGAGGGGAACCACAGTCACTTGTAGGCAGAGATCATTGCCTCTGAGCATCTGGGTGACCACCACACCCCTGTAACAAAAGAGCACTTTTCTGATGCCTGGGGATAAAGGAGACCTAGGTCTACTCTGTATCACATATTTTTTAATCTTAAATTTTAAAAGTATAATTTTTTTAAGGAAAGAAAGGGATGAAAGGACTTTGAAAGATACTGGCAGTGAGTGAAACCAGATAGGTTTCCTGTCAGGATTTTCCAACCAATCTCCCCAGCTTGCTTAAGTGCTTTGATCAAACATCTTTAGTGACTACTTTTCCACTTACAGTTGTGTGCGCTTCAGAGGTCTGTTTTCATTTCCATAAACTGATGTTTATTTTATCAGGTTAAGTTGTCTTCTCTGAGACCTGTCAAGAAAAAGAAACACATTAACCCCAGCAAGATGGCATGGAACTTTTCCAAAATGCTTTGATTATTCTATACTAATGGGATTAAAACAAACAAATTTGAGAGGCAAGCCTCTACCATTATGTAAATTTAATTTCTCTTATTTTGTCCTTTAGGTTTTAGATGGTTGCATTTTATGGGAGCTGAGTCTAAGGTGTTTTAATAACTCATAGAAGACACACATCCATTCTATATGTTCTACTGAGACCATACAATTACCAAGCAGGGGATAGAAGACCAGCATCAAAGGAGAAACCCAGGGGGCTAAAAGAAGAAATGGAGGAGCTATTTATCTATGATAACTCCAAGAGAGGAAGGTGAGAGAGGCCAGCAGAGAACACAGACACAGTAGTGGTACAGGCATTCATCTTGTCATCTGCACCACCAGCCTCCTCTCTGGCCCTGCTTCCTGGGCACAGAATGTTGGCTCCCTTCCTAAGAGCTCTTTTGTTCTTCATTCACTGGATGTTCCTTAGATGCCTGCATAACTGCAGGACAGCCAGCCACTGGAATGCGCATAGTCCTGGGGGAAGTGGACGGTGCCTGCAAACTGAATGAGTGAAATACAGTCCTGTGTGGTTTACATTAAGAACATGTGACAACAAACACTAAAGCCAAAACAGTCCTCAAAACCCCAGAAGACTGTTGGGGAAGAATCAGTAATCCCTTCTGTCTTGCTTGATTTTTCATGAAGTACCAATTCCAGTCCCTCTTTGCCTCTGAGCCTCACTCCAGCCCAGTGACCACCACTACATAGTTCCTCCTCTCTACTCCTGCAGGACCAGGAGGAACTGCTTGGGTCTCGGTCCAGCACCTTGACCTGCTTAAAGAGCCTACAGCTGGAGCCCACCAGGGCCTTGCTAATATTCTGTGACCCACTGACTGGGAGTGGAGGAAAGTAACCGTGTTTGTAGGGGGAGGGTCATCTTTAGCAGACTCTGCAACTGGTCTAGAAACAGGGCAAAGAGCTTGTCCCATCTGGGGGCTCTTCCTGGAGCCTCAGAGAAGACATCAGCTTAGAGTTCACTGTGGCTTCTGGCAGTTCTGTGTATCTCTGTTATCTCTCAAGGCAATGGGGCTGGGAGCAGTTATGGCCCTCTACTGAGGGTGTAATTGCTGAGCTGAAAGCCACAACAGGTACCTAATGCTTCTGCCAAGGGCCTGAATTTCATTCTAGCCATCCACTTCTGTGCAGTCTTCTGTTAACCCTTGGAGTCATATCTGGGATCTCATTACTGTAGAACAGCACAAAAGTGCCTCAACAGAAAATGCATTTTGTAAGATGCAAACATGTTATTAGTCCAATGTACCAAGTATTTAGATAGTAGTGGCAGCCTTTGTGAGCCCGCAGTCTACCATTTAGAAATGTCTACTAGAATTAAAAACTACTCTGATTATTAGGGTAGCTTGTGGTAAGAGTCTAAAAACCAGGGACACAGGGCCTGCTTGGGATATGTTGATTATGTTTAGCAGCTTTC
>PVKN010007369.1:0-26790 GCA_004027915.1 Capromys pilorides | reverse complement strand
GAAGCCCATACGGGCCAGTCTCACCAGCCCTGTGCAGCTCTAGCTCAGGTCCTGCCACCCCTGACGAGAGCTGGCTGTGCCCCCTGGATTGGGCCGACCTGGCTGTTGTGCGGGGTCACTGAGGCCTACCACTCAAAGCCAAGCCCTCTTCTTCTGTTACTCTTTTGAGATGAAACCTCTGGGATCCTGACCTCCAGAACCCATGCTGGGTTTCCCTGCTCAGAGGACAGGCCTGGCCTCAGCTCCCTATACCCCTCTACTCTGAGGACTCGGCAGACTGCTGGGTGTGAACACCTGGTACCACTGAGTCCATGCTGGCCTTGAACTCACTATGTAGCCCAGGCTGGCCTTGAACTTCTGCCTCAGCCTCCAGCATCCTGGGATTACAGGTGTGAGCTGCCATGCCCAGCTGTACTGCCTTTTAGACTCTGAACCAATTACCAAGCTTTTCTGCGCTTGATCTCATTTGAGCAGTGAGTCCCTATCAGAAAGAACATGTGCAGCTGCTGTGAGTTAAGAGAACTTCCTCGTCAGGCCCAAGGCCTCCCTCTAGCCAGTGCTCAGGAAGTAGCGGCCTTGATCGCAGAGCCGACGATGAGGCAGGGAGAAGCAGCACGGTGCTGCGTCCATGGCGCAGTCCGGCTCACACTGCCTGACAAGGCTGCAGAGGGCCTCCACTCTACGAGGCCACTTACTCTGGGGACATTTTGCCTTGCTATTAATCCCTTCAGTGTTACTCACAAGCAGAACTCAAGAGCCTGGGGGTGGAAATCACAATCAAGATCACATTACTACAGCTGAAAATTAATGGGCCTCCCACAGCTCTGAAAGAAAACAAATTATCTGAATATTTTAGGCAGAGTGATAAAATGTTTCAACCTGCAGCTACATATTCTACCACTCTATTGCCCATTCTTCATCACTGGGCCTTGCTAGCAGCCTTAAGACTGTAGGGGCAGCAGCAGCTGTGGATGTTAAAACTTTGAGAGGGTCACATCTCTCAGCTCTGGGCCATCTCTCTGGTGCCATCTCTCTGTAGCCCCTGTTCTAGAGGGGCTACAACCCCAGACCGCCCCTCCCTGGGAGGAGGCAACACCAAGAGCTCTCTGCTTTTTTTAACTTTGGTACAGGGCCTATAGGATCTACAGGATTTCACTACGTGGGTCCGACTCATACTGATCCTCCTGTTTAAAGCCTCCCAAGCGCCACCACTTTCAGTCTCAATTGCTGTCTCCACACGCCCTGGCAAGCAAGCCGGGAATCGAACCTCGGCCACTGCGCTGCTTTCTGCTTTCTGCTCACAAAATCTGAAACAGCCTCTGCTCGCTGGCCATGCTAGAAGCCGACACCACCCGTATATTTTCTAGGAATGGCTTTCTCATTCTTTCTCTCTTTTCCAAGTTCTCCTCCTTAGAAAATTTAGAAATGACCCCAGTGTCCAACAGGTGAATGGGTAAACCAATGTAGCATATTTATTCAGTGGAATTTTCAGTAAGAAGCGCTAAGTTATCGACACATACATAACATGAATCAATTTCAAAAACATTATATTGTCCTGTCTCAATAAAATAAAATAAAATAAAATGGCAGGGGATGTAGCCCCAGCGTGACGGCCCTGGGTTCCATCCTTGTAACCCCTGCCACTGTGAAAGCCATCTTAAGAGGATACTTTTCAGTGATTACACTTACATGACGCTCCAGGTCGGATAAAACGAAGATAAAGAGACAGAGATCCCACTAGCGGCAATTTGTAGGGACACTTTTTCTCCCACCCGTTGCGAAGGTCTGCATTTGCCAAAGCTCATTGAACTATACGTTTCATTACATGCTGACACCTAAAAGGCGGCCACTCGTGGTCATTTCCAAAATTACAGACCAGTGAAGAATAATACAGAAAGGCACAAGGCAAACAAAACCCAAAATCGCTCGCGATGAAGGTCCAGGCAACGGCCCTAGCAGCTGCGGTCCACGGTCGCGACCGGGGTCCGCGGCGCGCACTGCCCCCTCGCGCCCGCCCGCCCGCCCGCGAGCCCCAGCTGCCCCGGCGGAGCGAGGCGGCTTCAAGGGTCCCGAGCCGAGCGAGGGCTCGCCGCCACATTCTGCGGGGTTCTGCTTATATTCTGTACCAAGTCCGCACCGGCCCACCGCCGGGGAGTCGGCGCACTTTGGGTCTGACCGGCGAACGAATCTCCAGCGGCTGCGAGACCGCGCTTCCGGGCAGGAGGGCGCGGGCGGAAGCCCCGCCCCCGGGCTCCCGTGAGGCCTTGCGAAGTACGACGTAGCCGGAAGCTGCTGGCGGCTGGTGGGCGACCCGCTCTCCTGGTGCGGCTCGGCTCCCAGCTGCGCGACCCTGGCGTAACCGAGACCCGACCCCGACCCCACCCAGCCCGGCGGCCCTGTCCGCCTCCTGTCAGGTAAGCGCGCGGCTTGGCGCCCAGACGTCGCCTGACGCCCCGGCTCCTCGGCGATGCCCCGCGCCCCCAGGACCTGCCCGCGTCCCCTGCCCTTCGCCAGTGTCCCCGCGAGCTCCGGTTCTTTCGCGTAAACCTCCTAGGCCTCCCGCCCCGCTGACCCGCTCGGTCTGAACCAACTCCCGTCCCGCTCGGGATCGGGAATCGCCCGCTAGTTGGTCCCCTCCAGCACCCTCTTCCCGAGCTCTGGCGGACTCAGACGCGGCCTGACGCAGCCCCCTCGACCCCCGTACTTCCCCCGGCTTGCACCCCTCAGAAAGAAGGGGCTGTCCGGAATCTCACCAGTCTCAGCTTGCTTTCTCGTTCTCCTTTTCGCCCTTTGACGTGGGCGATTGTTTTGGGGGAGGGAAGGAAAGATACAAAGACGAGGCTTTTAACACTTTTTTCAGTTTACTTGTGTTGAGAAGAACTATATCCCGTTAAACAACTCCAAGCTGAGAAATAATTCCGTGTATTTATCTGTGGTCTCTTATTTCCGCCATGTATAGTTAATGATGGCCGCACAGTGGGGCCCTAACCGTTCATCCAGGGCATAAGGTAGCTCTTAGGTTTGCTTGAACATCCGTTTCTGGAGCCATATCCCTTCCAAAGTACAATAAATAAATAATCCGTTTTTTAGGACCACGAGCATATTCTTAGACATGGATGGATTCTTTGAGTACCTCAGACAGTTCTTGAGAAAGACAATTAATATTTCTCTGATCCTGTTATAGCCCTAGGGCTAAGCAAATGTCCTGAAATGTTGCTTTAGGTATCAGAGGTTGAGAATGCCCCGACTTAAAAAGTAAATGCTAGGGTTGGTGAAATGGCTCAGCGGACCAAGCACCTACTTAGGCAAGCCGAGGGACCAGGGTTCAATTCCCTGCACCACATGCCCCACTGGTCCCACCCCTGGGCACCTGAGCCGGCCACCAAGACCCAGGATGGTAGCGCACGCCTGTAATCGCAGCTCTGAGGAGGCTGAAAACAGGAGGAGCTGCATAGTGAGACCCTGTACCAAATACATTTTTAAAAAACAAATGCTTTTTTGGTCTTGACAAGTGGCTTAGTGGACAGTGTTTATGCTCTTGCGCTTAGGAGGCATTTGGATTTGTGTTATGAAACTTAACATTTCAGATAACTAAGGGCACTTGTGGTTAGTCATACGAGAGGTAAGCCAAGGCATTTCCTTTGGCATTTTTTCTCTCTCCAATAATTCAGTGTATATTTCACACACTTAGAATTCAGGGCAGATCTGTCAGGTCTTGACTTATTTTGCACCTGTTATGTTGACCAAGCTGTGGATACCTGTGCCAAGTGCAGTGCCACGGGTGGGCAGAGTGAGAGAGCTGCCCGGTCTCTGTCTGCTGCACCCCACAACAGAGTCACACAGGTCCTAGGGAGGCCGCTGTGAAGCGAATGTGTCCAGGGGCTTGGTAAGACTCCCGCCTGCGGTGGTGCCTGTGTGTTTCCCGTTTTCAGCCTAGGTGCTGTGTGTAAGTAGACGCTGAGCGTGAGGACAGTGTTCCAGCCGCATAAGTCAGTCTGGCTCTGACTGCTGCGGGCAGGAATGAGCACTCGGGCGATCTCCTTGTCCTGCGGTTTCAGGGCCCAGTTCCAGCACAAAGAGTCGTGGCGCGAAAGGGAGCCTAGGGTGAGCTTAGATTTTGTTTTACACAACTATAGAAAGCAAATATTTACTAATCTAAGATACCTTAAAATTGGCCCTAGTGAATGTTAAGAGGGAGGGACTTACAGATACAGAAGGTTTGGTGTGTGGAGAATCGGCACTCACCTCAGCAAATACCCTGGATTTGCAGACTTAAAAAGACCTAAAATGGCTGGACATGATGGCACATGGCTGTCATCCTGGCACTCCGGGAGACAGAGGCAGGAGGATCACAAATTCAAGTCTAGCCTGAGCACCTTAATCCTCCGTACTGTGATGAGCATTATGCTAATAATAACATAGGACACAAGGCTTTCTGATTTTTCTTTTTTGCTGAGAATCTGGTTTTTCTTTTCAATTGCACTTAACAACAAGCTCCACCTAACTGCATGGAAAAGCAGCTGAGCATTTGTCTTCAGCACAGCAGCAGAGTGGCAAGGAGAGCACACGGGGCAGCTGTGTGGAACTTCCGTCACATACGGAGTGCTGTGTGCTGTGCTAGGAATCCAACAGAGCAGCACACAGGTCCACCCAAGAGGTAGATGAGCTCTGGAGAGGCGATCCCGCAGCCGGGGGTCAGCAGGACAGCAGCGACCCTGGGGTCCAGGCCCTGCCTGCAGCCCAGGCCTGGTGCTGCTGGCCCTTGCAGAACTTGTGACGTTGCCTGACGTCTGACATTGCTGCTGGTGCCATCCTCATCCTCTGGCTTTGATTTCCTGTTTGTGAATTAAATTGGCCCCAGGTGAAGTTGAGCTTTGCTATAGCTTCTCGTTCTACAAAGAAACAACTTTTCTCTTCAGCTTGAGCCTTGTTGCTGCTGCCCCCACCAGTGTCCCTGTGAGTCTAGTGATCAGCGGGCCACCGTCCTTGTCCTGTAGTGGCCTCAGCGTCTGTCACTTCTGTCCCTCAGGATGATCCCACCAAGGACCTAGCTGCAGACCCTCCAGCAGCCTGGCCTCTTCATGTCATCAGTTAGGAGTGCCTGTTTGTCCTGCCTTGCGGACTGCGGGCCCAGCCCCTGTCCTATTTCTCTTTCATATAGAGTCATGTTTAGCAGCCAGTTTGTGCGTGTTTTGTAAAGAACTTGCTGTGAGACAGGCTTTCTGTGAGCCGTGGAGTCTCAGTGGTCCTCAGTGCTATGGAGCATGGATGCCACAGTCGTTTCTTGCCTTCCCTGAGCATGCCCTGGCGTTGTCTATGGGCACTCCCAAGGGTGGAGAAGAGGTGCTCAGTGAGTGGGCCAAGGCGCTGGTAGTAGGAGCAGCGTCACACCGTGCCCTCCAGGGGCTCCTCCAGAGTTCTGGGAGTCACCACTCTGCAGTGGTTTTGAGCTGTCTGTTTATCTAGTTACAAAATAATGTGCTTATATGGTTAAGGGTTTGTTTCCTCCTCCGCAGCGCTATGGCCAGTCCAAGGACCAGGAAAGTTCTCAAAGAAGTCCGAGTACACGATGAGAACAACGTGAGTGTATGCCTTGGGGTGTCTGCACAGCCCCGTGAGCCTGGCTGCCTGCTGCATGGTTGTGTGCAGCTCCTTGGAGTGTCACGGGAAGCTCCCTGTGCAGGCATAGCAAGTGGAGCCCCTGCAGGAGCAGCTGTCTCCCTCAGCCCTCCCTCCCTGCTCAGGTTGCACCTTGCTTGAGAAGGTTCTGTAGCAGGCGCTGTTCCTCTTCACGCCGGACCCTCCTCCCTTGGCTGCCTGGGCAGTTCCACTCTGCTCCTGGTGCTAGCTCTCTCCCTCAGACCCGCATGTGCAGCTTGCTCTTCCTTCATACCCTTCTGGGGACACTCTCGGGTCTTCAGGGTCTGGCTCTGCCGCATCTCTTGGTGAGTCACTTGTGGCCCTTTTGCAGGTTTGTTTTGAGTGTGGTGCATTCAACCCTCAGTGGGTCAGCGTGACCTATGGCATCTGGATCTGTCTGGAGTGCTCTGGGAAACACCGTGGGCTTGGGGTGCATCTCAGGTCAGTGTCCTGCTGCTTGGCCTCATGGAACCTCTGTCTAACCCCAGTGGGTACCCGCTGCCCAAAGCGCTATCTGGTCAGGGCTTCTCGCCACCTTCTGGACAGCTCCCACTCCACTGCGGCTGTGACTGCCTTTTCAACTGCCGGCTGCCCAACTCCTGGTAGCAGTCTCTTTCGGCTTCTGTCTCACGGCAAGAAGCACCGAGTCTGGTTCACAACCCACCCTGGGGAGGGAGGCTCCTGGGTCTGCCTGGCGCTTGCTAACAGACGTGCCTCTGGTTCCTAGCTTCGTACGCTCTGTTACAATGGACAAGTGGAAGGACATCGAGCTCGAGAAGATGAAGGCGGGTGGGAATGCCAAGTTCCGGGAGTTCCTGGAGTCACAGGAGGATTATGACCCATTCTGGTCCCTGCAGGACAAGTACAACAGCAAAGCCGCAGCACTCTTTAGGGACAAGGTAAACACAGGCCCACTTGCTCGGTCTGTTTTCCAGGCTGAGCCACCTGTTCACAGTGGCTGGGATGTAGCGTCGGTGGCACTGAGAGTTAAGTTTCTTTTGTCAGTTGAGACTGTATAGTTCAGGTACAAACAAAGATGTGTGACCCTTGCCTCACCCAGAGCAAGTTCTTCTTCCTGCCCAAAGAGGGACTAGGTGCCCCATAGTTCCTGGAGGAGAGGAATGGTTGTGACGGCTCCATACACCTTGGCTACAGTGCCCCTGCCACTTGGTGGGCCTGTTGTTTGGGGCCGGATAACACTGTCACTCAGCACAGGCAGCACGAGGCCCAGGGGAGCTGCCTGTGGGGTCCCTGGCGCGTGAGGTTGAGTGCCACCAGGGCACAGTGTGCGCCCTGATGGTCTCTTGTCCTCTTGTTAGGTGGCCACTGTGGCTGAAGGCAGAGAATGGTCTATGGAGTCGTCGCCTGCCCAGAACTGGACCCCGCCTCAGCCCAAGATCCTAGCATCCACAGCCCACCGGTAGTCACTCCTGCTGGCCAGGCCCACCGCTGTTCCCAGCAGCCCCGAATTTTAGCTGTAGTTCAGGACCCCACAGAAGCTGTCTCCCCCACTATCATGGACGTGACTCCAGCTGAGCTGTTCCCAAAGCCAGCTTTTAGAAACTGCTGAAACAGTGCATGGTTTTAAAGAAAGCCACCCAGTGAATTTCTCCCTACTCAGGCAGGTTTGGCACGCCTCCTTCCCGGTGTGTCGTGTGGCCGTGGGAATGGTAACAGACTAGGGATGTGGCTAGTTGCCTATTGCCCTGCAGCCCCACAGTGGCTGCATCACAGTGCAGGGACTGACCCGTGTGGAGGCGGAGGGCTGAGTGGGCACAAGAGGCTCTCCATGTACCCTAGCAGCAAGCGTGGTGTTGCTTCCCTAGTGGACCACCAGGAGGCCCTCGTACTGCTGTGGCTTCAGCTTGTCTGCTAACTTGGGCCCTCCCTGCTGTCCCAGCTAGCGTGTGGCATCTGTCTGCTGCTTGTCAGACCCTTGTGGCTAGCCTTCCTGTGGCTTTCGTAATGGAGCCCAAGTGTCCTGTGGGGCAGAGCTGGAGCCCAGCCTGGCCCCCATGCCTTCCAAGTTAATGGGAAGGGCCTTCACCCTCAGACAGCTGATTCCAGTTGGTGTCGCCAGCCACCTACTGGGCTGCAGCGTGACTTCTCCTGGTGCTGGCTGCGCTGACCTTTGACTCTGTTTTAGACCCTCTGGCCAGCCCCAAAATGTGACCACCTCTGCCGACAAGGCTTTCGAAGACTGGCTGAATGATGACCTTGGCTCCTACCAAGGGTAAGGCCGAGGGAGCAGGCAACGCTGCAGGTGTCTGGGAGAGGTTCAGCTGACGAGGACAGGCCTGCTGCCCTCTGTGGGCTGTGCTGGGTCGGCATGCATGTATGCGGCGCCCCATGTGGCCCACCCTGGCCAGCTAGGTTTGAATTGGGAGAATTGCATATAGAGAAAACAACAGTTAGAGAAAACAGTGAAGCATTTTCTTCGTGTGTCTGCCTGGCCCATGAGTGAATTTTGCTCCCTAAAGCCATCAGATTAGCTCATTTTCATACTTCTTCCAGAAACTCTGGTTCTGAGGTTTTGGGTCTTTCTGGGGACCTTCAGGCAGTGTGACAGGTGGGACTTCTCAATAAACATGCTCCACAACCTCGTGATTTGTGTGAGTTCTGGAGGCAGCACGTCCTGGGGGGTGGGGCGCAGTGTTTGAGCTGTGTAAGAATGGTGAGATTTAGGCAGTGGCTCCTGCCTGCCTTTCCTTCCCTCTTAGGGCCCAGGAGAACCGCTATGTGGGGTTTGGGAACACGGTGCCACCTCAGAAGAGAGAAGATGACTTTCTTAACAACGCCATGTCATCCCTGTACTCGGTAGGACTCCAGGCCCTGCAAGGCACCCCCTGTGGCAGATGGGGTCGAGGGACCGCCCAGGCCCAGGCAGTGTGGCCTGCAACAAAGGGTCTGGTTGGGGGCCCCTCTCCCTATCCTTGGAATTTCCTTCTAAAAATATGGTTTAAATTATTTAGATCCAAAATGTATCACAAGTACACATTTTGAATTTAACTAGGTGCATTCCTTCAAAGAGCTGAAGGTCTGTGGGACCCAGCAGCCCAGTGGCACTGCCTGCTGCAGACCCAGCCTCCTGGGTGCCCGTGTCCCTTGGATGGACCCAGGAGGTGAGGCTGTGGTGCAGACACGGGCTAGGAAG
This sequence comes from Capromys pilorides, assembly GCA_004027915.1. NCBI lineage: Eukaryota > Metazoa > Chordata > Mammalia > Rodentia > Capromyidae > Capromys > Capromys pilorides. The sequence goes on along the minus strand of PVKN010007369.1, from coordinate 17,996 downwards.
CTGGACAGGCCTGGTGTCCTCTCGGTGGCAGTGGGCAGCTTCATGGTGTTGCCTGTCCAGCGCCACTCCTTGTCTAGGGACTTGGACGTTTGAGGTCAGGTGTTCTCAGTGTGGCATCCAGGCCAGCTGTTGGTTGTAAAAGTACATTTTGCAAACTGTTTTTTTTTTTTTTTCTTTTTCTTTTTTTTTTGCAGCGCTAGGAATTGAACTTGGGACCTTGTGTTTAGCAGGCAAGTGTGTGGCCAGAGGGTCCAACCTTTTTTTTTTTGGCCACGAGCTAACTGTGTATAGCTCAATAGCTTCTATTGAGCTATCTCTCTGGCCCTCTTTTTTACCTCTTATATGATTTTTTTTTAAAAATTTTATGTCAAAGCCAAAAATATAGCTCTGTGGCTCAAGTACTTGCTTGGCAAGGTCCTAAATTCAGTTCTTGCTTAAAAAAATTTTTTTTAAAAACTGTGTGTGTGCGTGCGTGCGTGCGTGTGTGTGTATATATATGTGTGTGTATATATATATATTCTTTTATTGTGACCCAAATTTCTTCAAGAAAATTTTTATTAGCACGTTTGTAGTACAAAATGGTAACAAGCTGGGGAATTGGCCCGTGGGCGTGACGCATCCTCGTTCTCTTTCCCACCCTCCTGCTCCCTGTCCTCCCTGACCCTTGCAGCTCTTGGCTCCCTTCTCATCTGCAAAAAGCTCTATTTCCATTTTGTGTTCAGTTCCTTTTCTTCCCACCTCCTTTCCCTCTCTTCCCTCACCTGATCAATCATTTCCCTTCTCAGTTCTAAAAGATCTCCCCACTACCATCATCTTTATTTTGATCTTTATTTATATTCTATGTTTCTTATGTAAGAAACCTTTGTGTGTGTGTATATGGCATAGGCTCTCACTCACTGTACAGCTTGGGCTCGTAGTGATCCTCCCGTTTTCAGCCTTCCTAGTGCTGGGACTACAGGTGTGTGTCACCATGCCCATAGCTCTCAGTGGCTATCTCAGCATGCCTGGGGGAAGGGCCAGGCGATCAAACCCTGGTCCCTTCAATTGCCTAAGCAGGCACTTAGTCCACTGAGCTATCTTGCCAGCCTGCAGCCAGTTTTTAAAATAGGTTTTTTTCTTTCCTTTTTTTTTTTTTGGCCATGAACTGTGTCCTGTGCTATAATCCCAGCCTCATTGGAGGCTGAGGCAAGAGCATCGTAGGTTTGAGGCCACCTGAACAACTTGGTAGGACCTGATCTTTTTTTTTTTTTTTGTACCAGGGATCAAAATCAGGCGCTTAAACCACTAAGCTGTCTCCCCAACCAACACCGTGTCTTTTTCAAAAAGGGTTAATATTTTTGTTTTTTAAGTCTTAAGCTGGGTATGGTGGCACAGACCTTTAATTCCAGCACTTGGGAGGCTAAGGCAGGAAGATTGCTGTGAGTTTAAGGCCAACCTATACTACATAATCAGACTATCTCAGGGAAAAAAAAAAAAAAAAAAACATGAAAAGGGGTTGGGGCCACTAGGGACATAGCTGAGTGGAAAAATACCCCTGGGTTCAATCCTTAGTCCCACTAATTCAGTAAACACGTGAACGAGTGCATTTACCTTCGTAAGGCTTGGGAGCAGACCGCGGGCTCACGTGAAAGCCTGTTGTCCGGTTCACCCCACCGTCTGCTCCTTGGAAGTGGGCAGGGATGTGGAGGAGAGAAGAGGCCTGGGACTCAACGGCCGTCCTGGACCGCAGAGGCAGCCCTGCAGTGCAGCCAGTGTCCCTGTGACACAGCCAGGCGCATGTTGAGCCCTGTGCCAGCAAGGCGGAGGTGGTAGGGATGGTGGCCTGCAGGTGCCCCACTCACTAGCAGCAGGAGCTGCACTGGTGTTTGCAGTGCCCCCTATGGAATGCTCTCTGGCTGCTGAAGTGGGCAGAGCACCATGCCCGTGGCATCTGGGCACAGCCAGACCTGCTTCCGCCTCTGTTGCCTTCTCAGGGCTGGAGCAGTTTCACCACCGGAGCAAGCAAGTTTGCCTCTGCAGCTAAGGAAGGCGTAAGTACCTCGCAGTGCGTGCCAGCTGGGGCCACAGATACCAGCGGGTCCTTCCCAAGGCCTTGGCAAGCACAGAACAACCCAGGGGTTCTTGTGGTTCCAGATGTTTCTAGGCTTACCTCCCTGCACAGGTTGACCTGCCCTTTAGTGGGGCAGACATGGCCTGATTGACCCCACCCCTCTGCCCTTACCTGTGGGGTAGGTGGCGAGTGCTTCTGAATCTTCAGAGTCCTGGTATCCTGGTGGAGTGGGCAGAGTTTGCTTGAAGGAAGGGAGGATGTGGTGCTGGTGGGCATAGGTGATGGTGTACGCAGTGTGTGCCAGCAGTGACCTGACAAGCACCAGAGAGCAGGAGGCAAGCTAGCCCGACGTAGCACCCACAGAGGGGCCCTGGAGGAGAACACGTGCTCCCGGCCACATGGCCTTGGTGCCAGGTGGGGCAGTGAACTGGAGCCAGCTGGGTGGCTTTTGTTTCCTTCGTGCTGCAGTGGTCCTGCTGGAGCTTCTGTTGTAGGCCCTGGGTGTCTGCAGGTACCCATCACAAACCGTGCTGTCTCCTTGTAGCAAGTGGCGTGTGGGCAGACATGTGCCTCAATATGCTGGGCACCGAGCTGCCTCCGCAGTGGACCAGAGCAGGGCTGGAGTGGTGGGAAGGCCCACTGAGGACAGCACAGAGGTGGCTGCCGGGCCTGGCCCCAGTGTGGAGGACGGAGCCGGCTTGTGATTTCCCCACCTTGGTGTGGCTGGGCTGTGCCCCCAACCCCCTAGCAGTGCCGGGAGCAGGTGTTGATGCTAAACACGGCCCCGCCAGGGCTCCAGGCACCTCGGAGCAGTCAGCAGGTTAGCCCGTCAGTGCGGGTGGCCTGGGACTGAACCTGTCTGCTGCGGAAGTGGAGCTTTGTGCTCTGCATTAACATTATTGATTAAAACACTGTTTTTCCTTTTAGGCTACGAAGTTTGGATCCCAAGCAAGTCAGAAGGTAAAAAAGAGAAGCTTTTCCCCTCCCTAGTGCTAGGGATTGCATACAGGGCCTTCACACTGAGCAGTTTTTCTTTTTTTTTTTTTTTTATGGAACCAAAGATCAAACCTTGCACTCACCAGGCAGGCACTTGTACCCCGCAGCTATCTCCCCGCCCTGTTTTTCTGTTTTAGTTTGAGGCAGTGTCTTCGTTTGCCCAGCTGGGCTGCACTTGCGATCCTGCTGCCTCAGCCTCCCAGAGTGCAGGGCGACAGGTGTGCAGCACCATGCTCAGCAGTAGGAGCTGTCGCCTGGTGTGTTCTAAGGCTCCAGGGCTGAGGATGCAGCGCAGGGGCACCGTGCCTGCCTGGCAAACACGAGGTCCTGAATTTGATTCTTGGTACCAAAAAGGAAAAAAAAGCCCCATGAGTCTGTGATGTCCCGTGCAGTGTCAGACGCTTCCCAGGCTGTTTGCTAGGGACCTGAGGGTCCTGCTGTAGAGGGCCTTGCTCTCATATTCCCGTGTCTCTGTGGGCACTGCAGTATCTCGCAGGAGGCTGGCCCTGCATGAGGCATTCCTGTTTCCGGAATGCTTGTACAGAGGGAGGCCACACTGGTATGTGGCTGCCTGGCCGCAGGAGCTGACCTCAGCTATTCTCCCAGGTGGCACAATCTGCATGTGGGAGCAGTCTGTGGTCTTCATGTTCCTTTTTCCTCGAAACCTGGTGTGCCCCATCATTGCCAGGGGTATACAAGACGGGTCAGGGCTCTGCCATGCTGTGGGGAGCTTTTAGGGCCTGGGCTCCTGTCCCAAACCAGGAAGGGCAGCTCTCCTGCGGCCTCTTCTCCTGCAGCACAGCACTCGCTGTCCGTCCGCTGGCCTCTCCTGCCTCTGAGGGCCCTTCTGGCCTTGCACTCCACTAGCCGCCCACCCTGGGGACTGGGGTCACTTCCTTGGCTCGTTTCAGAGCCTCTGTCAGTCTGAGTCACACTCACCAGTGTGGAATAGGGTAAGTTTGGGGCAGGCTGGCCCAAGGTCTGGTGACACCCACTTGCAAAGCCATTAGCAAGAGTTCCACCAAGGGGTGCGTCTGGGGGTGTTTTCTGGTTGCTAAACGCCACTCCTACACCTTGCTCTCTCCTTGCTAACCTGCGTCCATGCCGTCTGGGTCAAGTTTTGGGGTTACAAGCAGCAGCCAGAGCCGGTAACACCCCGTGTCCACTGGTGCATGCTGCCCGCGCCCGCTGAGCACGTGCTGCCCCACCTGCCCGCGCACCTGCCATCTGCAAGCTGGGTCCACATCATCTCTGCCTGCAGCTTCTCCCAAGACTCGGAGCCCAGGGCCTGCCAATGAGGCGCAGTCACCAGAACGGGCCCTGGGAAGTGGGCTGCTTGGTTTAATTACTCAAATCAAAAAACCCAGAATTTTACCCTGCTGGGAACTGTCTGTGCTGTATTGTGGAATTAGTCTGTGTTTTTCCCTTCCTTGAGAACATACAGTGTCCCAGGTCCCTCATGGCCTTGTGGCAGTCTCCTCAGCCCCATAGTGTCCTCTCTGCCCTGGCCTTCGGGGCGCTTCCCTCCTAGAGGGAGTCTGCCTGTTCCAGGGAGGTGCGAGAGGCACCTGCAGCCAGCAGGGGTCACTGTTGACCCTGCTGCCCTTGTTCTCTGAGCTGAGGCCCCCTGGCTTGGTGGCCAAGTCTGAGGGAGGCTGCTCCCTTCATACCACGGGCTCCTGCTTGGCGACAGTCTCCCTCTTCCTGCTGCCATCTGTTGCCATCCCGTGACCTACTGCCCTGTGTACTCATGTCCCGCTGCCTCCCTTAAATGGCGAAGCTTGCGCTGCCCGCGCACTCTCGTGAACATCGCTGCCCCAGTTCTCACACAGCACCCCTTCCAACAGGCTTCAGAGTTGGGCCACAGCCTGAACGAGAACGTCCTCAAGCCTGCACAGGAGAAGGTATGGGCAGCACCAGGGGCCGAGGCACTGTGCCAGAGCCTGGTTTCTGGAGGAGCAGATGTGTGCCGGGGCATCGAGCCACTCTGCCCCCTCCCCCCCAGTGAGCAAGGCCGGCTCCCCTGGCTGGAATCCCTGCAAGGAGGCTCCCAGCTCACCCTCAGCCTAGAGGTGCCCCTGCTCAAAGGATGTTGCTGGCCCCACCCAGGAGCCCTACGTAGGCAGGAGACACTTCAGAGGAAGGAAGGATGGGCTGACATTGCAGTAGGGTCTCAGGGTCAGGCCCGGGCTGGGGTTGCAGGTTGTTACTGTTCGTGGCCCAGGGATCTAACCCATTGCGTTCACTCTGGGCTCTATCCCCGGCCCTTTCTGTTTCACATTTTGAGACAGGCTCTTGCTAAGTCGCCCAATCTGGATTCAAACTTAATATCCTTCTGCCTCCACCTCCCAGAGTGCTGGGATTGCAGGTGTGCGCTACTAAGCTGGGCCTGCCGTGGATGTCCTGTGCCAGGAGCCTCCTTGGCAGTTCCAGGGGATCTCACGCCCAAAGCTTCCATTCTCCTCTGAAGCTTTATCCCCTAACAGTACCCTTTCACTCCGCGCAGGTGAAGGAGGGAAGGATTTTTGAGGATGTATCCAGTGGGGTCTCTCATTTGGCATCCAAGGTAGGGCAGGCCCGCCATTGCGCGGGTGCAGCCAGAGCCAGTCTCCATATTTCAGCCCTGTGGTGGGTGCTAATCAAAAAGGTGGCCCCGGAGCTGTGTCTCATGTGGGCCTCGGTCAGCCGAGATGGTGGCCACTGTCCTCTGGTTGTCTGAGGGCTTGAGGAATATGAAAACAGCTCAACTCTGGGGACTTGTCAGCCGCTCACCTGTCGCCCCTCCTTCCCTTTTTCTCTCTCGCTGCCTATGGGCCTCTCTGAGGTAAGCGCTGGTGCCAGTCTCTACGGGGAGCCTGCTGAGGTGTGCGTGGTGTCTCATGATGCCTGCATGTGGTGTCCTGGGTGGGCACAGTGTGTTTGCACCTTCTGTCCACTTGTCAACACAAGGCCTCTCCTGGCCAGCAGCGTCCACTGACAAGACTGTGACCCACGAATGCGGCCTTGTGTTCTCAGGCAGTGCTGTCCCCGCCCTGCAATAGATAACGGACTCTGTAGGGTGAACTGTGGGGAAATGGGGCAGCCGCTGACGGAAGGTCCACACACTGCCGAGCACCGCTGGGTCTTGTGTTCCTCGCTCTGCTGGGGTGAGCACCACCCCGGTCTCAGCAGGACTGTGTGTGATTGTTCAGGTTGAAGGCAGGCCTATGTGGGAGCAGGCCCTGCCTAGCCTCTCATCTCCCTCCAGGTCCAGGGAGCTGGCAGTAAGGGATGGCGGGACGTCACCACGTTCTTCTCTGGGAAGACAGAAGAGCCCTCAGACAGGTACACAAGCCCTGCCCACGGCCCTGTGTCCCCCGTCCTGGGCTAAGAGGCCATCGTGTCTCTAGTCCAGCATCCTCAGCCCGCTGGCCTGCCTTCGCGTGGGTGTCCTGCTGAGTGACTTCTCTGCCCAGGGTGCAGCCTGTCTGCTTCCCCACCCCAGGCCCCCAAGGCCCCCTGCTCATAGACCACAGCCTCCTTCCCACAAATGCTATTCAGTGACTGATGGCCACTGGTGGCAGAGGACTGTCTGAGCCCTCTGGGGCAAGCCCCATGGTGCTCTGAGTCCTCTGCAGTGAGAGAGCCAACTCTGACCTGGTGGTTGTGGCCCAGGAGTGACTAGGAAATGCCACTTGTCCAGGTGCAAGGACCATGAAGCTGCTGGGGGCAGAGGCCACCCTTTGGGTGTGGGGTTCCAAGAATGGTTCTCCATGCCCCTGCAACCCAAGCATGCTGGAGCCTGGGGACAGTGCCCGCTTGAGTGTATTGGGGACATCTAGTAAGTGTCTCCTCTCTGTAAAAAGACCCTTCGAGAGCCAGAGCTACCAGAACAGCGGTGGGGATAACTTCCAGAACAATACCATCGACCAGAGTTTCTGGGAGACCTTTGGGAATGCCGAGCCCTCCAAGGCCAAGTCCCCAAGCAGCGACAGCTGGACCTGCGCAGATGCTTCGACGGGGAGGAGGAGCTCGGACAGCTGGGATGTGTGGGGCTCAGGCTCCGCGTCCAACAACAAGAACAGCAACAGTGACGGCTGGGAGAGCTGGGAGGCTGCTGGCGGGGAGGGCAGGGCCAAGGTCCCCAAGAAGGCAGCTCCATCCATGGCTGTTGACGAAGGCTGGGACAACCAGAACTGGTAGTGCCCACCGTGTCCAGCCCAGCCCTGTAGGATGGCTACAGTGTTTGCACTCTGCCCCCCCTATGGCCATTCCTCTTTCCATTTGACCCAAGAAAAGAAGGGACTGCAGCCCTAGTGCCTGCTGACCTGAGTCAAGCGCCTGGCTGCACAGGGGTACTAAACACGGAAGCAGGGTCTCCAGCAGCCCTCTTGACTCAGTTCTTGGGACAGGTCGCTGGAGGCTGCTGCCGTGAGAAGCAGCTGGGCCCAGGGCCCTTGCCAGTGCCACACATTGGCTTCTGTTGAAATGGGTTTTAACCTTCAAGAATCCGGCTAGCTGGGTTTTTTCCTTTCTGAAGATGCCTGCAGTCTTAAAGGTGGAAATACTGAAAGCAATACCAGAGCTCGCACTGCCCTTGTACCCTGGCCCTGCCTGTGTCCTGTGCCATGGAACTTGCTGCCGTGTGTGCTGGCTCTCCAGGGCCCATCAGGCCTTTACTTTCTCTGGATGAACCTCTGCGGCTCCAGCCCTGCTGGCCCAGAGCTGATCTCAGCACTAGAACTCTGCCCTCGCAGAAGCAGACAGAAGTGAGAGCAAAACGGTGGCAGCCTTGGTGTGTGTCCCTAATGGGGAGAGTGGATGTGAGGGCAGGGGGCTTCCTGGCCACTTGAGGGGTTCAGGGTGGCCGCCCTGGAGCTGCTCCCTGGCTGGAGGACACCTAGCAGCTTGGGCCAGCAGTAGCTGGGCCTTCCCCGGCCTAAGCACCATGAGTTCCTCCCACCCCACTGTATCTTCTCAGGCCTGGCAGCTGCCACCCATGTGAAGCACAAACCACCTGGGCTCCCCAGACTGGGACACGAGCATTCTGTGGGTGACCTGTGATGCCAGCACCTTGGTCTGACTGCTCTTCCAACAGGATCCGATGGCCATGCTGCAGGGTGTAGTGGGGCCCCCTCTCCTGCAGCCACCCCTGTGTGCCCTCAGTTTGACCAGCAGTGCATGCACTTGATGCATCTGTGTGGTTTATGTGTGGCAAGCGTGCCCCTCCCTTCCGCAGCTGTTTTCCTCACAGCCCTGCGCTCAGCTCCGTGAGGGTCCACTGCCTGCAGATGAAACAGGCCTAGGACCTGGGAGCCTCCCAGGGGTCTTCGTCCTCTTAGATGAGCATACGCCCTTGAGTAGACTCACGGCCAGGCCTTCTTGGTTCCAGAAGGCCAGATTAGACCTTAGGTGAGAAGAGCCCCAGGACCCGTGATAGCCCATGGAGATCACAGTGAAAAAGTTCAGGAGGCCAAGTGTGAATGGGGGCCTCTGCTGGTGTGGATGCAGCCCCTTCCTTTGCTGGTCACTAGACTGGGGGATAGGGACTTGGGGGAGACACGGGATAGCTGCCTCAAGCAGGTGCGCAGGGCTACGCTTGGGATTGCTTAGTGCCCTCCAGCAGCCAGCGTTGGAGCAGGACTGGCTACCCCAACACACAACTGACCCCTCCTACATTCTGAGACCCTACAGGACCCCTCAGCAAAGGACCAGCAGTGTTGCCAGGATGGGGTGCAGCTTGAGCATCACTGGAACCTTGATACTGTGTGCAGGCTCTGGCAAAGCACGTGGGAGCATACCCGGGTCACCTAGTGAACTGAAGGGCCACTGAGGGCATGGGTGTGAGTGGATGAGCACCAGCAGAGGGCATAGCCAGTGTGGTGGCCTTGCTGCTCAAGCTGGCTGTCACGGGCCCTGTGGAGAGGTCTGTTGCTCCCCAGCCCCCTGGAACGCCAGGTGTGCACACTAACCCACCATGGACTGAGCAGATCTGGTTCTGGGTGCCCACAGGGAGGTCGCCCAAGAAGCACAGCAGGAGGAGGTGTCCTGGCCAGGTGGGCCCACCAGAGGCATGAGAGAGCAGTTCTCTAAAGGTGGTTCAGACCCCACATGGGCAGTGGCGGGAAGTTTGCTGAGGGATCTGGGCTATATTCTGACATCCGGGCGACCTTAGCCAGGACAGACTCCTTGACCTGAGGAGGCCATCCTTGGGTTAATACAGATGCCAGGGCCCAGCCCAGTGTCGTCATGAATCCCTTTGCCTGAAGCCTGTTCTTGGCCTCTGATCAAGTGGGTGAGATGGGCAGCAAGCCCCTTCGTAGTTCAGGGGCCGTGCTGAGCCCCCTGGATCCCTTAGATGTCTGGTTCTCAAGCTGGCCTCTGCAGTTTGACCCAGATTTTGCTGCCAAGACCCTGGCCTGCGCTTTAGCTTCTTGGCTAAGGCTGGGACTCCTAGGGTCCAGCCATGTGTGCACTACTGACCAGCAGCCCCTTCTAGTGCGCCGCCACCTTGCAAGGCTTGGGGTGCCCATGGGTGCTGCAGACACTGGCCGCAGTTCATGGCTGTGAATATGCACACATTCCTAGGTGCCTGTGAGCCGAGGCTGCCTGCATGTCACCAGTGATGCCAGGTTGAAGCCAGGTGTGTTTAGGTCTTTGAGCTCAAGGCAGGTAGGGCAGACAGTCCTAAGGACTCAGAAGAGGGGCTGTGCAGGGCTGTGCTGTCCTCTCAGAGACGTCCTTGGACTGGATGCCAGGAACCATTCCACCCTTTCAGAGTCTCCAGCAAGGACGCTTAGTAGCAGTGGCCCGGCCCTAGGGCAGCCCAGCTCAGGCACCCCAGCAACTGCTGCTACCATGGCTGTTGCTCGAGACAGGCACCAGAGTCTTTGTCCCCAAGGCAGCACAGCTATGAGGCACGTGGGTGGGAGGTGCTGCCCTAACCCTGTGGACTCCTCGGTGAAGCTGGGGCAAGGCAGGGCCTCTGTGGTGCAGCGGTGAAGTGCAATGCCAGGATTGCTAGGGCCTGGACTGGCTGGCTGGGCAGTAGCCACCGCAGTGTGTAGAAGGGGCCTGCGCCTGGCAACCTTTGGAGTCTGGGTCGTGAGGTCCAGGTACTGCTCCAGTCTGCTCAAACTCAGTAGACTCGAGAGTCCTAGGGCCAAGCACTCCGCAGCTTGGTGCCCAGGGCCACATACGGGGCCATCATACCCTGGTGGCCTTCTCAGGAGCGCCTCTTGGGTCCTCGCCCTCTGGAAGTGGGGAGTGCAGGTTCTTGGCCCAGCTACCTCTAGCAGTACTCCTACCCAAGAGCAGTCAGTCCTTCAGGGACGCTGTCCCCCCTCGGGGTGTCCCCAGCGCAGCAGCGGTTGGGGGAGGGGCTGCAGCATGGGCGGGACAGTGACGTGGGAGGAGAGGGGCCTCTCTTAAGCCCCTGCTGGCCTGTGACCAAAGTACCAGAGGGCCCCGAGCAGTGAGCGCTGCGTCCTCGGAGCAGGTTGGTGGCTTGTCTGCAGTCTTGCAGGGAGAAGAGGGGCCCAGAAGAACCACTTTGACCTTTCAGAGCCTGAGCCAGGAGCTGAGCAGGGGCAGGAGTGTGGGCAGGAGGAGCAGGATACCCCAGATCATGGTGCAGTAGAAGAACTGGACTCCCTGTGCTCGCTAATGCTGTGGGGGTCTCAGCACCCCAAAGCATGGGAGGTAGGACACTGGATGTCCAGCAGAGAAGGCCTGGTATTTGCAGCCATAACCACAGGGAGTTGTCTGGCTCGGCAGAATGAAGCAGGAGGGTCTCAGGTCCTGGGAAAGGGCTTGGCGCTCACCTGGTACCTCTAGTTGGACTTCGTAGCTGCACCATGGTGCCCTCCCCGGGCTGCCAGTGCCTGGGTCTCTCAGCCTTGGCTCTTTGCCAGACCAGCACCAAGTTCCTTGAACTGCTGACCCACTGGGCAGAATCCTCCCAGGGGTACTCGTATGGTGCACAGCTGGAAGGGTGGGGTCTTGCAGGTGCCAGCAGACTGAAATTCCACCAAGGGACCATGGGTTGTGCTCAACCTCTGCTCAGCACAGATGGGCCCCAGTCCCAGCATAGACCTGGCTAAGGCTGGAGCTGTGCAGGCCTGTTCTGTGACCACCTTGAGGGGCCTGGGTCTCAAGACCCTGGGGTTACTCCCAGGCCCTGGTGTGATGGCAGCTCACAGACCTGGGAAGTGCCGGCTGCCTGATCAATAGAGAAAAGGTGGGTGGGCAAGCGATGAGGTGCTGTGACCGCTCCCTCTGCAGGCTGTACATCATGAACCTCCAGGGCCACCGTGACCTCCACTTCTGCCTCTGGCTGTGGCTGGGCACCGTCTTGGCACTTGAACAGGGACAGGGTAAGAGATGGGGCCTCTACCGTGCTTTGGCCTTCCTCAGCCAAGGAAATGGAAGTTGAGTGCCTGCCTGGTGGAGAGCTGACCCGACGAAGTGGCAGGCAGGCAGGCAGAGAGGGCACCTGGCTCCTGAGCCGTACCTGTGCTTCCGTGTAACCTTTGGCCTTGCAAGTCTTCTTTTGGCTTTGTCACCCACAAAGGCCCCTTCACTCCTGTCTGCAGGGAATAGCTTGGCTCTGGTTTGCCTAGCCTGCTGGCACCGAAGCCTCTGTGGGTGGCTGGGATCTCACAGGGTGAGATAGGGCACCTCTATCGGGCCACCTGAAAGCCCTGGCCAAGGGTCGCCTGCTGTGGGGTTGGCCTGGAGTCTGGTGAGACTGCTCCAGTGGGTCCTGGAAGGGGCCTTTCCACCAAGGGGGACAGGCTGTCCATGCATGCTCTGATTTGGTGTCCTGGCTAGTTCCTTGCAGCCCTCTCTGGCACACTAGGGCTGCCACAGAGCCATGTCTGCTCTTGGTGGCACTTCTTCCCTGTCTGAATCTGTGTGTCCAGGTCACCAGTGGGAGCTGGCGCTGTCTGGGTTATAGTGCTTTTGCCCACCATCCAGCCCAGGTCTGGCCTAGAACCCCAGTAGCTGCTGTGTCTAGCCTGTCCTCTCGCTCGGCTTGGGGAGTCACCCCCTGCCTGTCACCTGAGAAGGCCCCTGGCCTTGGGCTAACCTGAAATGGGGTGCCAGACCAAGAGTTCAGGGAGAAGGAAGCTACTGCTGGCCGTCTGAGCTAAGTCACAGAGTGATCCTACAGCAGGCAGAGCCGCGTGCATCCTGGTTCCCAGCCAGGAGCAGCATGGCAAAGGCCACTGTACCAGGGGTGCCCACTGGGTCTGTGGAGCCCCAGAGGGGCTGGGGTGGCCAGTGGCTCTTGTGAGGTATGGTGCAGCTATAATGAGGAGGAGGGGAGTGGGTACCGTCACGGGGCCTTCCTGAAGCCACCCCCCAACATGTTAGAGCAGAAGAGAAACAGGAGGCCCTTCCTGGGCAGGCGCGGGCTCTCGCCCTCGCTGCACGCCTCAGAGCCCTGTTCGGCCCAGCGCATTCCTGCCTCTCAACAGCTTCTCCCCGAGCAGTTGGGCCCCATCCGGAGCCTGCTCAGCTGTCCCATCTGAATGGGCCATGTGTCTGCTTCTGCTCCCCAGGCCGCCCTCTGCCTGTGCCCCAGCTCACAGTGGGGTGGCTAGAAGAGAACCGTCTCTGTCCCCATTTTCCTAAAATAGCCACTGCTGTTCCAGAGTCCGGAAGCCTCCCAAGAGGTCAGGCTAGGCCCCAACTCTGCCCTGCTCTTGCCATCTGGCCAGGGCAGCACTGGCCTCTCATCACAGTGGGCACCCCCACCCAGGGTGGGCTGAAGCTGCACACACACATGCACATGGTGCACACACAAGCAAACACGGGCACTCCTGCTTCCTGTCAGCCTTTTTGGCCAGACTGTGCCAAGGGACATCAGCCTAGGGTGAGCTGGGCCATGATGAGGCATGGCCAATTTCTGACATGGACTGGGACGCCCAGGCAGGTGCTGCGGCCCCAGTGGGTCAGCAGTACACAGTGCCCGGCCCCGCCTACCCTCAGCACCAGCCACCTTAGCCTTGGGCTGACTCTACCTGGGCATGAAGAGGCTGCTGAGCTGAAATGTGGCTCCTCCCCCTGACGATGCTGAGTGGCCCCGTCACCAAGGACCCAAGGAGGGCCCAATTCCAGTCCACCCAGGGCCGCAGCCTCAGCCACCACAGCAGGGTTGGGTTCCCTTGGCCACCACAGCAGGGCAGGTCCTGGGAGCCTACGGCTGGCTGGGAGGCGTGGTGGGCGGTGGGGTCCTCCTGACACCTGGTCCTGGCTGTGCAGGAGGCCCCCTGCGGCTGGCGGTGCTGCCCGAGGACCGGCTGCAGATGAAGTGGAGAGAATCCCGGGGGGCAGGCCTTGGCTACCTGGTGCAGGTGAAGCCCATGGCAGGTAAGGGCCGCCACGTGGTCACTGCCTGTGCAGAGCGCGGCCTCCGCCAGAGCACAGCTGGGCCGTCCCCAGGACGCGGCTCCCTAGTCCTTTTCCTTCTGATTTTTGTTTATTAGCACAATGTAATGATGGAGCTCGCTGTGGAGAGTTGGTGGATGTACATAACATCTCCACTCTTTTTTCATCCCTTTTCCCTCTGCTTCCACTATCCTGGGTTTCTTTTCCATTTGCCGAAGGTCTATTTTTCTGTTTCTTATTGTCTAGCTTTTATTTTGCTTTTTTGTTTTTTTGAGACAGCATCAGGCTGGCCTTGGACTCACTGTGTCACCAGGGTGGTCTCAGACACAGGGCAATCAACCCTCCTGCCGTAGCTCTTGCATAGCCTCCTGATTGCTGGGGTCACAGGCGTGTGTCCCCACACTCAGCCTGTCTTGCTCTTTAGTTACCTGTGCTGTGAGTCTCTCATACAAGAGAAGCCAGGGGATGCTTAAGCTTCTAGATCTGATTTTTTCTCTCTTAACATTGAGACTCCAGGTGCACCCATTTTCCTATAAATGACTCAAGTTTGTCCTTCTTCACAGGACCGCACCTCACTGTATGTGACCGCCACAGTCCCTTTGTCCCCTCACCCAGAGGTCAACATGGGGCAGCCCTCATGATTTAGCCAGTGTGAGTTGTGTTGCTATGAACACGGGTGTGCATGTGTCCCATGGGGATGACTTCTGAGCCTGGTGTGTGTGTGTATGTGTGTGTGAGCTTTAAATACAGTCGAGGTCTTTCACATGGGGGCACCAGCCTCCCCTAGTGTCTATCAGTTTGATGAGACTTTGCATTTCACCTATGATTCCAGTGACTTGGCATAAATTAGTCATGGTGTTTTGCTCTTCTAAGTGTCTGTGTGCTCGGTGGTTGTAGCCCCCTTTCATTCCTGTTATTGGTTATTTGAATCTTCTCTGTTTTTACAGTCAACAATTGAGAGGTTTATTTTATATGTTAGTCTTTAATAAAACACTTAGCCTTGTGAAGACATTCTTTGTTTACTTTGATTTCATTAATTTCTTCTCTTTTCTGTTTCCTTCTACTCTCTTTGGGTTTAACTTTTTATTGTTAAAATTGATTATTTTTTATTACTTTCAGCCTACCTTTTTGTTGTTGTTGTTTGGTTTTTTGAGACATGGTCTTGCTCTGGAGCCCAGGCTGGCCCGCAACTCACCAGGGCTACTCTCTCGCTCCTTGGATCTTCTTGGCCTGCGCAGCCCCTGCTCTCCCTCCCTCCCTCCCTCCCTCCCTAGCTTCCCTCACTGCTACCTTCTGAGATGTCAGCACCACTCCGGCAGGTTGTGTCTGCAGTCAGCACCTTTCCCCTTCTCATGCTTTTAACCTTTCTCTGTTCTAAGCAAGATATGATTGGGAATTACGTTTATCCATTGTGAAAACCTTTGTCTTTTAAGTGAAACATTTTATCCACTTATATTAGCAGAGTTACTGACCCAAGTTTGAATCTACAACCTTCCTGCTTATTTTCCTTTGTTCTACTTGTTATAAATTTCTGTTTCCTCCTTTCGTGCCTTCTGCTGCGCTGACTGCTATGGAAGCGCTTAAACGCACGCAGGAGACGGTGGCATGCAGCGAGGCCCCGCGCTGGCGAAGATTAGCGTCAGCAGCTACCAGCATATGGCCAGCAGTACTCCGTGTCTCTCTGCCCAATCCGGGCCATATGTTGTATTATTTTAAAGCAAATCCCAGGCATCATCTAATTCTGTTTGTAACCATTTCTGTATGTTTCTCTAAAAGGAAAGACTCAAAAGCAACCTCACTACCCTTGCTCTGCCCCTTGTTATTTTAGAATGTCTTGAAACATTTAGTTGTGTTTACGTTTTCCGGATGTCTGATAAATATCTTTGGTCACTGATGAGTCTGAATTGGGATCCCCAAAGAGTTCACGCTTTTTCTTTGTTTCCTGGGTCTCAAGTAATTTTTCACTGGCAGCTGTTTTCGCTCTGTCCTTCTCCCTTGACCATTATTTACACAAGAAAGGAAAGAGAGACCCGCGTTCTTGTGATGCCTTTGGCTTGCTTCCCCTCCCCCACACCCTACATACTACAGTCAGATGCCCAGGCTTGGTCAGGCTTGGTCAGCTTCCGTGTCTCCGCTTTTTTTTTTTTTTTAAGTTTATTTTATTTTTTTAAACCTCATTTATTTGTGTTTTGGCTGGCTCAGCCCACCCTGGAGGTGGGGCTGGTGCGGCATGTGATGCCAGCGATTGAACCGGGGTCCCTGTGGCTACCAATCAGGGGCTCTAGACCACTGAGCCATCTTGCCGGCCCTTGAGCCATCTCACCGGCGTGTCTCTGCTGATAAGTCCATCCGCGGTGTCAGGCTGTCCTGCTCTGCCCCGGCAGGGGTTCTTCCATCTACCACTCTTCTGTGTGGAGTGAGGATTGGCCTGTCTGTGCAGGGTGAGGAGTCCATGTCCCCCACCAGCCAGACAGTTATGCATTCACCGACCCTTTCTTACTGACCATGCTAGTGGATTCCTGAACATGTTAGGCCAGCTTCCAGACCATCACGCCTGCTCTTAGTCTCCTTTCCTGCACGCTAGTGCTCTCTCTCTACTACATTGCAGAAGTCACTTCTGTCATAGTTGTGTGTGTGGCTCAAGTCCTAATGAGTTTTCTGCTGCTGTGACACAATGCCATGAAGTGGCACTTTGTAAGTGGTGGAAGCTCCTGGCTCTGGGGCTGGGAGTCCAACAGCCTGGTGTCAGCCCCTGGGGGTGCTGGGCCGCATCATAATGTGCTGGGAGGGTGCAAGGCAGAAAGGAGAGCACATTGAAGCTCCCGATTGCCAGGAACCCACGCTCCAAAAGCAGCACTGCCCGGTTCGCCAGGGCAGCAGTTTTGGACCTGGGTGCTTCTTCGCTATGCTCCATGCAACTCACCATTTGGGTTGGGAGTGAAGCAGACCTGGGTCTCAGTCCTGGTTCTGTCGCTGTGTAGCTGCATGGCTGGTCCTTCATGCCCCATTCCAAGCCTGTAAAGCAGGCAGATGGAGGTTGTGAACATCATAATACATGCGTATGTGGGGCTGGGTGTGAACTCCTGTCTCACCTGCTCTGTGGTCACCTGAGAGCACAGGGTCTCTCCTGCCCCCAGTCGGTGCAGGGCGAAGCCCGCTTTCCTCCAGCCTGCAGGGTGGGCTGCTCCTTCCCATTCCAGGACTTGATCCCAGAGGAGGAGCCTCACAGAGTCCAGCTGCAGCTTGGATCACTTGGTCCTGTCTGAGACAGGACAGGGTCCTCTTGGGAAACTATCTCTGTCTTTAGGTGATGGAGCCCCAGAGCAGGAGCTGTGGGTGCTCAGGAAGTGGCCCACCGCTCTGGGGGCCTTAGAACAGAATGTTCCTGCCCTAGACCCCTCCAGAAAGCCCCTCCCATCAGTTCCTCATCCTTTCTCTCCTCTGGCCTCAAAGGGAGGAAACAGGGAGGTCTGAGATACCCCCCCACATACACACACAGAGGCGTGCATACACATGGCCATGCATGCATGCCCAGCATGCAGTCCCAACTCATCCCCCCTCCAGGGGACTCGGAGCAGGAAGTGATGCTGACTACCAAGACCCCCAAGGCCACCGTCGGGGGCCTCGACCCCTCCAAGGGCTACACCTTGCAGATATTCGCGCTCACAGGCTCCAGGCCCATCCTGCTGGCGCAGAGGGAGTTCGTGAGTAAGTCTGCCCCGGTTCTGCCCCACAGGCCCAGGGTGGGCAGGAGCAGCCAGGTTCACCTCCCCTGCTTGTGCACCTACAAGGAGCCTCAGGGTTGCCTTTCCTGCCCACCTCCCAGGGTGGGGGTCCTCCATGGAGCCCACAGCCATACCCTGGGCAGAGATTGGGCCCAGGTCCTCAGGCCTTGCACTCACAGCCCTGCCTTTTCTTTGCAGTTGAGGCTCTGAAGAGTAACCCCTTGGGCAGGAGCAGCCAGAGGCCACCAGGGGCAGCCCTGAAGCTTACCCCCTCCCATGTGGGGGACCCAGACCCCAAACAGACCCCTGAGCTCAGAGTCACCTTTGTCCCGAGCCAAGAACCTCCCACGCTTGGTGGATTGGAGTGGGGAGAGAGTAAGCATCTGGGAGAGGAGGGGGCACCCTGAGCCTCGGGTGCCACTGCCCCTGGGGCCAGGAAGTCCCTCCTCACAGCTGACCGCATGCTCTGCAGCTTTAGCTGAGGCTTGCAGGTCGGCTGGGTTTCCTGAATCCAGGCCCTGAGGCCACACTGCCTCTGACGCCCTCAGGAACCCCAGCCCTGGTGGGTGTGAGAGGTGAGAAGTAGAGGCTTTGATCCCCTCTCTCCTCTCAGGAGTGCCCAGTACAGATCAGGAGCAGCCCAGGGGCCCTGGGGTGCAGGACCCCATTCAGCTGACCCCAGACCCCATGAGACAGAGCCACACTGTGGCCCCTGCTGGAAGAAGAGAGGAACCAGGTAAGAGGGTGGCTCTGTTCTCCAAGACTTTACCTCTCGGTCAGGTTGGGGTCCCCAGAGGAGGTGCCCCTTGTTCCACCAGACTGGAGCCACCAGAGGTGGATACCTCTGTCCT